>VZTU01008191.1:24061-77470 GCA_013400835.1 Zapornia atra
AAAGTTCTTCCGCATGTTGGTGTTGAACTTCCTGTGCTCCAACTTGCAGCCATTGCCCCTAGTCTTGTCCCCACAGACCACTGAAAAGGGGCTGGCCATTTCCCCTGCATCCCATGCCTAAGATATTTATACACACTAATTAGGTCCCCCCTTAATCTTCTTTTCTCTGGACTGAACAGTCCCAGCTCTCTCAGCCTGTCCTCATAGGGGAGATGCTCCAGGCCCTTAATCATTTTCGTAGTGCTTCTCTGGACTCTCTCCAGGAGGTCCCTGTCTTTTTTATACCAGGGAGCCCAGAACTGGACACAGTACTCCAGGTGGGGCCTGACCAACGCAGAGTAGAGGGGGAGGATCACCTCATTTGACCTGCTGGACACACTCTTCCTGATGCATCCCAGGATCCCATTGGCTCGCTTGGCCACCAGGGCACACTGCTGGCTCATAGCCAACCTGTCATCTACCAGGACCCTCAGGTCCTTCTCCACAGAGCTCTTCTCCAGCAGGTCATCCCCCAGCCTGTACAGATCCAGATGGTTATTGCCCAGGTGCAAGACTTTACACTTGCACTTGTTGAGTTTGATTAGGTTTCTCCCTGCCCAGCTTTCCAGCCTGTCCAGGAGGGTTAAAAATGAATGGACTGGGGACTTGGGGCAGCAAAGAAGTGTTCAAGTACTGGGTACCTTTTGTCTTCAATATTTAAATGGCAACCATGCTTTAGTCAGTCACAAGAACTGCTCCTTACCACATGTCCCTGACCAAACCTCTGAAAGGAATGTCATTAGTGTTTCATCCATTACCTTACATCTCATGTTTTCTACCTTTTCTTACATAGTTTTTATTTGAAAATAGGTGTTTTCCCCTAGATGGAATTAATTATATATGCTCTTTCCTTAAGTTGCTAATGGGTAAGAGATTATTCCTAGTACTGACATTTTAGTTTGGTCCCCATAACTGCTTCAGTAAGTAAAACAAATGTTTCTGGCTAAGCATGAGAGCCAGCTGATAAGAGAACAGTGAGCTTAAGGGTGAAGCTTGTCATGTCTTCAGTATTAGATAGCCAAAGCATAAATTACCTGTGCTGACTTTGTTTTCAGTCAAACCTATTGTCCATCTTTTAGCAGATGCTTTATGCATTTGTCTTCATGGGATATAGGGGGAGATGCTGATAGGTGTTCTCACTCGCTGCATATATCTATGCTCTGTATAAACTTTTGTCTCCCTTTAAAAGCCATGTTATACTAGAAATACCAGTTTAAAGGTTTTATGAATCAGGGTACAATTCAAATGACAGTCATCTTGTGCTTATATAGACACTTTCATTGACACAGTGAACAGCTTGCAAATCTGGCCCACTCTGAAGACAAATAGATCATCTAGAGAATGGACCTGTTGACTTGTGCCAAAATTATGTGTGTGCAATTGGATATACTGTTGTTCTTCTAACATGGGACCAAGTTAACCAAGTAGGTAAATTAGGAATGATTCTACCAAAATTAACTGCTTCAGCTAAGTCTTTCAGTATTTTGGGTTACAGTGCTTGCGGCAATATTGCTATGCTAGTGTATTGTTGTGGACAGCATTGTTTGAAGATTATTTCAGGTACACTTTTTTCTGCTTTCTGGTTAAAAATCTAAGGTAATTAAAAGCCACACACATCAAATGTCCCTAATGGAATCTTTCCCATGTGTTCCCCTCCAAAAAAAACCCCTCATAACTATGTCTCTAATTCATAATGATTAGCTAGATCCATGAATTCTTACTTATTCCAAAGGTTCTTTAGATTTAGAATGATTAACCATATAAAGTGAAAGATCACGGCTTAGCACTACAAAACAGTTTATAGTAGAAATGAGAATGAATGCCATTTTGATCAAAAACCTTAGGGAAATGTGTAGAGAAGCAATATGCATCTACTGTCTTTAGAACTGGACAAGAGGTAAGGATCAAGGATGTTTCATTAAAAAAATGAAGTGATAAGTCGGGACATGCTGGCTTCAAATAAGAAGAGGAAACAAAGTTGCTCTGTAGATTTTAAGTACTTCTAAGAGCTTCTTAATAGAAGTTTCTGAAGGAATTTGTGTCCATTTCTTTGCCTTTCCACAAAGAAAATATTGGACACTCCTTGGTCTCATGGGCGTCATGTTCATCATAACTGAGCCCAGAATGAATGTCTGAAATAGTGAATGTAACATTTGTAGGGCTATTTATATTTATTCATGCATTCCCTCACACTGGCCTAAGCCAGAGAAGCAAAACAATAAATTTTGTCCTTGAAACAGCTGAAATATGGTCCTGAAATGGTTAAAAGGGACTGTCTAGTTCTTTCTTTTGCATTTAGAAAGTTAAAGTAAGGAATCTCCTGATGTATTTTTATCTGACAGTGCTTAGAAGCTTCCAGTGAAAGAGATTCCATTACTTCTCAAGTTAATTGGTTCTAAATTTTTTTTCAATGCTTATTATTTAAAAGGATTTTTCCTAGTACCTAATCTGTATTGTGGAAATGAAGATGATTACTTCTCCTCTGGCTAGAGAACAAAATTCTGTGCTATGCTTTTACTAGCAGGTTTTACATACTGGGCATTGTTCACAAGTCTTCCTGACCCTTAGCTTTCAAAAAATTAAGTAAAGCATTACCTACCTCATAGGCCATAACTTGTATTTTTTCCTCTTGCTCTGCCCTGGAATTTTTGCTGCTGCTTACCCTTACTGACATGACTAGATGAGTACTTTGGTTAGAGCTTCAGAAACAGCAACTAGACTGCAGTATTCATTTGTGGTATCTTACAACATGTCCCAGAAAGTTTTACCTTACCACTTAATATTGTCTCATTTTTCAATTTGTTACTTTATCTTTTCTGGGTCCCTTTGCAATATGCTTTCCCCACCTCTGCGTCCCAATCTATTACCTTGACTTTTAATTTCTCTCTGGGGATGCTACTCTCAGTTTGTTGTTAGTAAGCTGATTTATATTTTTTAAGATTACTCCGAATTCTGATTCTTTCCAGTGTGTGTGCAATCCTTCTCAATTTGGGATAACCAGAAGTTAGACTAGTTTTCTGTTTTCAGATCTAAATTGAAGTAAAAAATACTGATAAAGAAAAGGAATATCACAGAATTTTCAATAAAAATCTTTGAATCCCTCTGGAGCGAAGATATGAAATAGTGTTTGAATTAACTTTATATAGTCTGTATGATGTTAACTGTACTATATTTTGTAATTTGCATACGTGAGTCTCACATAGGAGACTGACAAAAGCCTAATTCAAGTGAATCTATCTTACATATGGTGTATCTAACCTGACAAAGTTTGGAATTGAATTGGTTGAATTTTTGTTCTTAAACACGAGGTGTGAACTGACCACTTTATCCCTTTGCGCTTATAGGTGGACCATTTAATGGTTTGTTCAAGTGTCTTTTGGGGTTGCAAGTCAGTTCGACTGTTCTGTAATTCCCTAAATTCTTCTTTTTCACCCTCCTTTTCAAAATAGTTGTGTTCGTCATCCTTCAGTCCCCTGAGGCTTCCCATGTTCTTCCACAGGGTCTTCAAGTTAGTTGTTAACAGTGCAGAAACTGCCTCCATCCATTCTTTAGCACTCAAGAGCAAATTTCATCATGCCTTGTTCATCTTAGTTCCAGAAGTTATTTCATTGTCACCCATTTCTATTGTTTTAGCAGTCAGCACTGATTAATCCTTTACTGAAGGCAGTCAGAAAAGCATGAAGTGCTGCATCATCTGTTGTTTGTTCTCCTTTGCTGTTTAAAAAATGGACTTAATTCAAATGGATCTGTATAATCTTTTTGTTCCTTTATGCTTTTGAGTTTTATCCTTCTGTACTTGCACTGTTCTTCGTATTTCCCTATTTGACACATTCTGTGTGTTTACAACTTCTCAATTATTCTTGTTATTGGAGAGTTGAGGGTTTTATTTTTTGCATCAGAAGGTTGTGCCATTCTACATTTAAGTCTTTTTAAGTAAATGCCTCTTTTCACTCTCTTCTGCACATGATATCTTACCAAGATGCCTATCTGTTCCCTGGGTTGATTAAGGCTCATTCAACGAGAGCAGCTGCTCTTGTTCCGTCCTTTGTGTTTTGATAGTGCTCTGTATCAGTTCACGAAGGCTTGGACCCAAATTTCTATCTCTGCAGTCTCAAACAATTCTTCATTATTAGCTGGAAGCAACTTTGAAAATCTAACTTGCTGAATGACTTCATTCACCTTTCCAAGCAAAGAATGCTACCAGTACCTGCGCTTCCACATTCCGTAGGTGTTTCAGCCCCCATCTCTTGATCAAATGGTTTCTAGTTGGTAGGCTGCAAGTGTATTGCTCCAGTTCCTCCTATAACCATGCAAAATATTGGATGAGTCTTCCTCTCACTACTTCCTGAATTTTACATACCATCTACAGCCTGGCCAGAAATATAGGATTTGTCTGCTGAAATTTGCATATCATTCCTGTGTGTCTTATGGGTCTGAGATTCAACCATACAACATCTTGAGTACAAATAGCTAAAAAAAACATATTGGTAGTTGACCCATTATTTTTAAGTTTCAATCACATGATGTCGGTATGTATAGGTGTATTGGTTTTCAGGAGTGGGAAATATCTCCCTAATCCCTGGAATACATTTTTCAACATATTCTCAAATCTGTTTCCATTATAAATTTCAGATGGGACAAAACTGATCAGGTATCACCTGTCATACTAGTCTAAATAAATGATAGTTTCTCTTTCTCTATACAAACAAAATGAAAAAATCCCTAGTTTTGAACAGACTGTTATACTACTTTTAAATAGTTTTCAGTAAATATTCAAACTTGTTAGTGAAGGAGCTTTAGTGAGCATGTTATGTTCCTGCATGTCAATGACACTTATTCTAATCTAACATAATTTGATAGTTATGTGAGCTTCAACATATTGTCAGTCAGTGCCTGTTCTGCATTATTATGTAAATGCTCCTGTCAACAGGAGAAATTCTTGAAAAGAAAAGCAGAAGCAGGATACTCTTGTAAGGCTCATCTTGCAAAGGCAACAGGCACTGAATGTTATGAAAAGCAGCACAGTCCTTTTGCTGTATTGGCTAATGGTGTGTCCAGCAATTAGCTTTACAGTGGGGGTCTGTAAGAGGAGAAATTCAGTTTCTCTGTATGCTTCAGGGAGTGTTCCTCCCTTTATTCCATGGAGGAATAGAGAATGAGCAGTGTCTCTTTTCTGTGAAAGATGCTTCAGGTTGATCAAAGGCCTGTACTGTGCCAAGTATTTAATTTTGATTTAAATTCCTTTAAAGATACTTTCCTCATCTAGGTGTCTTCATTTAATCATAAGGCTGTCCGCTGTACTATGGGAAGGCTGGAGAGAGGCCATAAAGCTTGTTTCACTGCTAGAAAATTGGTGACAGTTTCTGATCTGGAAAGGGGGACTGCAGAAAAGAGCAGGCATGCCTGAAATAGGCAGCAACTTCCTCTTAGGGATGCTACCATGCCTGGTGCAGTGGTTAAAAGTCTTCTCTGTCGTGGAGGCAGTGCAGCAATGCCAACTTCATCCTATGGCCCAATGAAGCACTCAGGAAGCTGGAAACAAATTGTTTTCAGAAACACAAGTGGGCTGGTGCTATTTCAAAGGGTCTGATCAGCTCAGGGTCCAGCCAGCCTTCTTCCCCTGCTTTATCCCTCAAATCAGATTTTGATATCAGCAGAAAATCATTGTCAGTACTTTGAAACCACGCATACTTCAGATTGTATCTTATGCATTGTGTTTACTCCATCTTTTTCAGTACACGTATTTTGTTATCAACGAATAATGACTTACTATCTTTCACTTAAACTGAAGTACCAATATATGTTCAATATAGGCTGTTACTGGGAAGATAAATTCAACTGCCAGCTTAGTCAGGGATGATATTTTACTAAAAAAATAATCTAAAGTTGGAATGTTATCCAAAAGTCAAAACAGTATCAAAACACAAGTTCTTTATTTAAAATAAAGTATTTAAAACCTCAGATGGAATCGCTGAAGTAGCACAGAATGTTAGCTAACATATGTGTCTCCAATTGTAAGAAGGTTGTTAGCTGCAGGTAATTAATAATTTTATATAAATGTCAATCACTTGCACCTCATATGCAGTGCACGTTGAGGTCATTTTAATGTCAAAGTTGGCATTTTATTTTTCTGCCATAGGTTAGGTACAGTCCTTAGAACTTACAAAGCACCAAATTTTGATTGGTGATGTCATTTGATAGGTGATTGTAATTTTTAAGCAGATATAAAAAACTGCCCAATGAGAATGTGGAAAAAAATTTTCCTTTATACTATGGAACATGTAGTGATGATTTTATTTTTTTTGTTGAACGCTCCTGAGACAAAATCTTGCATTCAGACACATTTTCTATCTCCTACAAATGTGCCTGAAATCTCATGGTATAGAGTTCCATAATTTTTCTGATTTTCTTGCTGCCCTTTAGTGAATTGGAAAGTTCAGTGCTGAATAGTTTTAATTAAGAACTTCCTTACTTGCCTAAAAAGGGATGTAAAATGCACAGGTTATCCAGTGAGTGGATGCTAGAAGTCTTTCCCATCACCTCAGCAGTTTAATTCCAGGCTACAGAAGCAGACTCTGATGCATGCTCGCCTTTTTAGCAGCCTTTGCCATGCTTCAGTCTAGCTGAGGCTACTGAAAGTGAGAGAGTGGATTGGCTTCACCCATGGCTGGAGACACACCTGCAAAGGAATATGGGCTTTTCAACTCTCTTAGACTAAGAACGTGAATCTGTGTTTCTGTCACTGCCTGTTTGAACAGCTCTTCCAGCTTAGTGTGCAAAGGTGGGTGATGCCCTTGCTGAATCAGATTCCGCTGTCCAAATGCCTCCTCTCTGCCTAGAGAGGACTGAGGCAGGTGTCCTCTGAGAAGACCAGGTTGTTCCTTCCTGGTCTGCTGGCTCAAGATGCACCAAGGAGCCTTCAAATGCCAAACAGTGATGCTTTTATACCTCTCTTGACTATATACAGACACTAACTTTAGAACTCAAAATCACTTCAGTGATTTTTTTCCTTTCCTTTTCCTCTGCAGTGCAGGATTTGAATGACCAATACCAGTGCTATGAATCTGGCCCTTATTATAAAGTACAAGTGCTATAAAGAGCCAAGCAAACTAAAGAAATGAACATTTGCTCTTATTCCAACCCTGGGAAGGAGCTCCAACTTGCTAAAGCTGATTCTGGCAATAATTGTAGTCTGAAATATAAATTGCTTTCTGAACAAAGTAACCACTGCACATGCTACTCTTAATGTTACTAACAGTTTTATGGGACGGGGCGTGGGGGGAACCTATCTGGTGATTAAGGTGCCTGACACCTGATTGATTGACACCAGGACCACACTGATAAAACATAGCTGGCCTTGTTGGAATCAGTTAAGACTTGCACGGAAGGAAAAATCTGTTCATGACCTCTCACCACAGTTCCCTGTGCACCTCTCTTGAATATTGCTGTAGATGAAGACAAAATTGAATTGAAATGTCCTTGCAACTTTACTGCTGCTGTGTTTAGAGGTTTGGCAGCTGACCAGCTGCTCAGTTGCCCATCTGATGCGTATGTACCACCACATTTTCCTAATATCTTATGGAACCATTAAGTTCTTCCAAAACACCCCAATGAATTAAAAGTTGGCTGTGATGATTAGAGATTCTGCACTACTAACAGTAGGTATACAAAGCTGTTCTAGTGATACCACTGCTGGCTCTCACTAGCAGGAAGATGATACAATTGTGCTGGATCACAGCTATGTAACTCGATGCATCTATCTTTGCTGATATCTCTTGTAGTCACATGAAACTTTTTTTTGTAGAGACAACTATAGAAAATAATTTAAGTGATAGGCCAAAAAAGAAAAATCCCACCCTTCTGGAATAAATCAGATTTTTTAGAGGAGTTTTCCTTTAATTCATACAAAATGTGAAGACAAATCTCCATGTCTATTCATTTAAGAACTTTTAAATGTACATAAAATTTTTTCTTCTAGTGTTGGAACCAGATCAGGAAAGACACTGCACATAATCCATTTTCTGAGATGAGTGCATCTTAACTCCCCTCTTCAGAAGTAAACTTTATCCTAAAATGTCATCTCAAAGTGTTATTTGAGAGTACAGTATGCGGGAATAAGGTTCTACTTTGGTGACAATCAAAGCAACTTCAAAATGTTTAAGACTTTATAGTTAAAATCACATTCTTACACTGGAAAATAAAAGAACAATAGCCAAAAGGTAAATCCACATGCAGAGTGACCTGTGCTGCAGTGGCTTGGCTTTGGACTTCAAAGAGGTATGGGTTTGTCACTTGAATACAGATTTTTCTGTAGTGCAATACATTTGGTATACTTGATGATGCAAAGTATTCAGACAGGCCTGATTGATGAGTCTTGACCTCCATATTGACTTATACTTTGTCTTTCCTTTTTTCCCCCTTAATAGCAGATATTAAAATTCACTGTGCACAAACCTTTCCAGGGAGATTAAATGAAATCTGCTAACTCTAGTCATACAGGGGTTTCAAGTGACTTAATCTTGCTGAAGACTAGCTGAGCTAGTTGTTATGTTTTGACTTGGGAACTTTCACTGTCTGCTGGGTATTTTTGACAGAAACCTGGTTACTATTAACCTTTAGTCATCTGTCAATATTAGAAGAATATTGAGCTGCTATATATTCTATCTTCTTGCCTACACATTTAAGATCTGTAGCCTGCAACAGTAAAGCTTTCTAATATATTTGTTGAAACACAAAAACTAATTTTCATCAGCAATTCTCATCTCTTCTATTTGCAGGGGTGTTTAGCTGACTTGCTCAGGGTAGACAAAATTATATATATGTATATATCCTTGAGTTGAAGGCCATTCGAGGACATGTGTTCTTAAGTGCTTTCTTTTGAAGTGGTAGCCTTTTGTAGTCTGAATTGGACCTCTGACCTTCCAGAGATTTTTCCTCCAAGAGAAATAAGCGTGTTGTTTTATGAACTGCATATTTTGTTATGCCAAGTTGCAACCCAAACTGTGCATGTCTAAAATAACCCTAAATATGTTTAAAATACACTTGAATAACTAAGGTCTCTTCAATGTCCCTGTTTTCTGCAAGCTATCTGTCCTTTTGCACACCAAAGTAGTTTATAATAATGCTGCTATGATAGGACATAATGCTCTGACCATGAGCAAAAACAAGCCATGAAAAAATCAAGTAAGGCAGTTTCAAGATGTCATTTACTTACTAAGGAGAAAAAGCGATGTAGGTACAAGCGGTGGAAGCTATGGACACTTCTGATGTCAGAGCACTTTGCAGTCACAGGAAGCTTCTGATTTCTGCTCTGAGTTGGGAGAGGTGATGTTCTGAATGTGTCCTAATCATATACAGGGATCTTTGTAGTGTTACCTAAGTCTTCTGCATCCAGTGTGTTTTACCAAAAACCCCCGAAATTCCCAAGTTTAATGATATTCCTGGAAAGATTCCTTTTTTTCTTTCAATTTTTTCTTGTTAATGTTGAGTACAATCAGAACACATCCTTGTCAGTTATTGCTCACTAAACTAAGCTGTGTGACGTCCAAGGAATTAGTATTTATAGAAAAGGTCAAAGGTGACTAAAAATGGAGATGAAGGCTTACTTTAATAGAAGTATTTTAATGTGTGCTTGCATTTTAGTAATTTTCCTCTATTTCTAGAGTACCACACATGCCAAACTCCATGTGTAGTCTTTTGGTCATTTTAATGAGAAGCTGGAAAAGAGACTTATCCAGCCACTGCACATTAAATTAATCTAAGAATTGTTACTGCTGTTGTCAGAAGCTGACAGCATAGGTGGATACTGTGATTTGATGCACAACTGGTAGCTGCTGCTCCTTTAAACATGTTACTTGCGTGCTGACTGTGGCAGGGTTAGGGCCATCTTCAAACCTTTTCATACTCTGCTTACACTTGGGATGTTTTTATTGTGTAGAAAGAGATGTGTAAATAAGGAGTGGAAACACAGGATGTATGAGGAGGTATGAAAGCTTTCCAGATGGGGAGTGTCCTGAAGAAGCCCAGAGATCCTGTCTCTTGCAGTGCTGCTGTAGGGAGCACCTGTGCTGGGCTGCAGGGCAGAGGTCTGGGAGCACTTGGGAGCAGGGTGGCCCCGTGCTGCTCTGTGGCTGCATGGGTTGCTCTGGGCTGGGCTTTTGGGCTGGGCCAAGACACTGCCCCTTCACAGGCTCTTCTAAACTGGTGATTGAACAGGTGGGTGTGGGGTATGTGGGAAGGGGAGTTACAGCTTTTCCCAAAGTGGCTGCTGATGAGCACTTTAAAAAAGATGTTGGAGCTGGTTTGACCTTGGTCTCTAACAGCGTTTTTTTCTCTGTGAGATACATTGTCTTGCATGTAATTTATTTTTCTGAGTTGGTATGAGATGTCAGTTCCACTTGACTGCACTTCTTGTAGAAAACAGCTTCTTTGCTGCAGGTTCTCTTTTGGAAATCATATGGTGGTTACAAGGAAGACCACTGCATGTGTAAATGGAGCCATTTACACTATTAGCTGGCAAAGTAATTACTTTTTCTTAGTCCTATTTTTTGTCTTTTATGTTTTTGTTTTAAAAAGCAAGAAATAACAGCTTGTCTCTTTGAGAGCAAATAACACTCTTTAAAAGCTGTTGCCAAGCAACCTACATTTACAGTTTTGGTGGGCTGCTGCAGTTGCACCAAGCTCTGAACAGAAATGAACCCTCCCCTTCCAGCCCCCAAAATAAAATATAGTTGAAATAACAGGCGTACAGAAGACCAGCCCTGCTAGTGCTCAACACAGTTCTGGTACCACACAGTGACTCTTCTACAGTCATGCTCCAAGTGGAGCAACCTGTTAATGTTGTGGAATAATGCGTCCAGGTCAATAAGAGGATTATTTTTTTTCTCCCTAAATTAAACACACACAGAACATAGATCCCCAAAAATGCTGTGAATCACACCTCCTCCTGGGAAGTGTAAGTGCTTGTAGACTCCAAGCAGCTCTTAGCATTTGAGCTTGTATCTCTGGGTCACACGTTTTTCCCCAACAGCCAGTCTAAGTACCCTGCATGCTCTAGGATGCTACGAGGGAGCTGGCTGGGAGCCACCTGTGGTAGGGAACTGCTGCTCCCACTGTTTTCTGTGTTTTTTGCCATGTGAACTGTTTAGCAGAGTTCAAGGTGGAAATGTGGATGGTGAGATGTGACTAATGTGAGAAAACTGTCCAACTATGTCATTGCCAATGAACTCATGTCCTCCGACACAGAAATTAACAAGGTAGATGTGTGTGTTCACACAAAATTGTTGTGTCCAGTCTTACAATGGTGGTCATTCGCCTCTGGGTATCAGAGATGTCCAAATATGAACTACAAATGTTAGTATGTTTGATTTTGCCTTTCTGAAGGGCACAGTAGAGGACCTAATAGCTAAGGGTAGTTAATAAGGTCCCCACTACCGAGGCAGACTCAAGTGGGATATTGATCTGAGCCATGGAGCTTGGAGATGTGCAGAGATCATGGAGTTCAGGTGGAGCTTTAAGGGTCCCAGATTTCTGTGCTGATCTACCATTTCTCTGATGGTGTTTGCAGAGTGAAATAAGCCTCTACAGAGCTCATAGTTATCTTTGAACTCTCTAGGAGAATTGCAACACTATGTAACCGTATCATATACCTTTGTAATTTTGTCATTGAGTGTGATTTTTTTTTTCCTCCTTTGTTTTCTCTTTTAAGCTGCTGTACAGTTCTTCCGCATATGACTAAATCTGTCACATCCTAAAAGAACATTTCAGTTGGGAGGGAGTTTATTACAGTTCTTGGCAGGATTTTAGCCATTCTGGACTTGACGTAGTGAACTATTCAAAGATGATGGTTTTCAAGGCCTTGAATCTTCACACTTCTAGAAAAAGACAATGATCTACAAAGATCGTAGAGGGCTCTTGTTTCCTGTGACTAAGTGCACTCTATTGATGTCAGCAGTATACTTTGAACATGTCCTTTCTTCATTTTATTTTATAATCAGTCCCCTTTGCTCTCTTTTCCACAAGAGGAAGGCACGCAGAGCTGCACAGATTTTAGTTATTTGATGGATTGCTTTTGCCACATGGGTCAGCGCTGAACCTGAGGAGCTCGCAGCCTCAGTTTGGCATACTCTAAGGCTAACAATACCTTAGGCCAGAGGGACCAGATGGATGTAGTTCATTGTCCTTCTTTCTTTTGAGACAGATTTTTGTCTGTAGAATGCATGAAGCAAAACCACTTTGTCCTGGTGGCTCCTTGTGTTTCTGTCAAGGCACATGAAAATTTGTTTTGCAGCTACTTCAAGGTGAACTGTTTGCACAAAGCCCTCAAGCCTGCCATTGATGACTTCTCCAAATGACTACTGCATGTGACAGACATCAAAGGGGTGGATCCAGATGCGCACCTAACAAAATATTGCTCATGTGGCAACATTTGTCAGCAAGCTCCCTTGGAGGAACTAGAAAGCACTGTGCTGGCATGCCTCCTGGTGTCAGCAGTGTGAAAACAATTTAAGAGACAGAGTCCCAAGTTCTTTGTAGTATCTGTAGGCTTAGGATGTTTTCTGCTCATTAGAAAATAGAGAACATGAAATAGTAACCAAAGTCTGAATTTGTATTGCATGACTAGGGTTTTGTCCAAGAACTTTCCTGAAAAGTTTAGTGGAATATTCAATAGTTAGAGTGGAATAGGAAAGACATTAAATCAGAATTAACACTGAATCAGAGTGGATGAGGTTGACAGGGACCTCTGGAGGTCATCTGGTCCAACCCCCCCTGCTCAAGCAGGGCTACCTGGAGCTGGTTGCCTAGGCCTGTGCCCAGGCAACTTTTGAGTATCTCTGTGGATGGAGACTCGAGAACCTCCATGGACAACCTGTGCCAGTGTTTTGTCAACTTTATATAACAGCTCTGCAGGGAAGAGGATGACACAGTGATTAATTAAAAACTATGGAATGGTATCTTTAATAAATGTACACTCTGCATAATGCAAAAGTTTGGAAGTATGGAGAACCTCACAGCATTTCTATTGTTTCATTTCTTCCTATGTGTTATAACAAAACTTAAATTAAGAAAAGGTCTTATGGGAAGTTAAGTCACATAGTTAAGCCAAATAAGTTTTTTAAAAACATTTTTCTGCTGTGTCTAAAGCACTAAGTGTTCTATGACGATGCATTCATAGAAAGCTTAGAACAATTTGGGTTTTTTTAGACTTACAGCATTGCAAGTTCTATGTTTAAAATAATCTGTGGCTAGGGGGCTTTGTCTCTCTTTTTGAGGGTTAAATTAAGTGGTATTATCTAATTTTTCAGTCACTGAGACTGATTTTTTTATCCTGGTTAGACTTTCTACAAATCAGGTAAGGCTGTCATAAGCACTGGTGTATTCCTCTTGCCCTCAGTGGTGCTGGTAAATAGAGACAGCTTTGAAGAACAGAGTCTCAACTTCGAACTGCTCTACTTTTGCTGTTAAGGTTATTTAAGTTAATGTTAAGGTTTTCCTGCTCTGCTTTGAATGTGATATTGGCTAGAAGCTCTGGTCTCTGACTTGTCAACTGTATCTGCGGACTACAAAGCTGATAATTCACCCTGTTTGAGCTTGCAGGGCTAAGAGGGTAATCATAGAAACTGTGTCCTTTGCGGTCTGTGTACTGTTTTTTGGTTTGCAAACCCCAAAATGCTCAGTCCTACTATGGAAGTGCAGTCTACTAATGCAAAAGAGATGGTTTTGTCAATGCTACAACAATATTTTTACACATCTATTTTGTTTTGGGAAAGGGAAACAATATTTGCCAATACCCACATGGCAACATACTGTGAGATGCTGGTGGGGTTTCCTTCTGGCTGCTTCTGAGCGCTTATTGTCCAGACCCCTTGTGTCTAGCTCAGGTGTACTGATCACGCCAAGTTTGCTACACCACAGGCAGGAGATACAGCGCAATGAGAACTTTCAAACTACTTCACCTATGGGCCTTAGCTGTTATAAAATTACTTTTTTACAACTATTTCAACTGTTCCAAGTACTATGTTAGGGTATTGTAAGGGTACCGGACAACTTGTGGTTCTGTATATTATTTACTACTACAACAGACATCAGAAAACTTAAAACTGACGAAGTGCTGCAGAACTAAAAAGAGACATTGAAATGCTGACACAAATTTTAGGAGTCTGGCAACTGTTTCAGTGGAAAGTTTTCAGTGTGAAGGGTGGAAACTGGGTTTTTGTTTGTTCTGTGACTGATGCAAGTGATTTTTGTGGAGGGTTCAGCTATCTGATTATGTAAAGGAATGTAACTACTTCTGATATTTGTTCTAAGCAAAGGACCATTGTTTTACTTTAAACTGCATTTTTATCCAATTTATAATAATCATATTAAACTCAGATTCCTTCATTTTTAGTAGTTTGGGGATTATTTGTTTTGAAAAGTTATTGCATTTTTTGATCTGTCTTTCCAAAGGTCTTCCTATTTCACAAACTGATGCAGCATCTTTATCCTCTGGCTGCAAACCAATTGCATTAAAAATATATAAACCATAAAATAAATTTTGTCGTTTTTTATTTATCTTCCACTTCCCTTACCAATAGAAATAATAATGTCCTCTTTCAGCCTCTAGATTTGGAGGCACACATCTTATTTCAAAGGCACTCTGGGGGTAACTTTTTTCCAGCAACCTTTTCAAAACTGTTCATATGAAAATTTAAAATGAGAGATTTCACCTTTTTTAAAAAAAAATCAGTATTTAGCCGAATCATAGGAAATGTTTTCAAA
Organism: Zapornia atra; assembly: GCA_013400835.1. NCBI lineage: Eukaryota > Metazoa > Chordata > Aves > Gruiformes > Rallidae > Zapornia > Zapornia atra. Next base: position 38,861 of record VZTU01008191.1, read on the forward strand.
TTAACAGTCCTATTTGTACTTTATTTCCAGCCCCAGGTGTTCTGTTGTTCTCAGAACAGTTCCTCTAGTTTAAAACCGGACAAAGTCAGTAATGCATATGCTTTAAAAAAAAATCCTGGTTTAAGTTTATTCCATTTTGTAATTATTTCCATGTACAGTTGTCAGAATGAATTTTGAGAGCTGGTGTTTCTTTTAAAGTGGACACTGAAAATAGGTGGGTCATCTTTTAATTTGTTCCTAGCAAATTTGTCCAACACAGCAATGCAAACTTTGTCACACTGAAGTCCTGAGGAAAAAAGTGACAGAAATGCTTTATTAAACTTAGGATTTCAACAAATTTTTTGGAAGGTAAAAAAGATAAATGTATTAGGTTAAATATCATCTGAAAATGTTTTAACCAAATCAAGCAATTTAACAGTAGTATGAGTCACAATAAATATTCCTGGCTACAGAAGAAAAATGAGATGTGCTGGCATATATGGCCATTTTCCCAAATGAAATATCTAACCATAGTCAGTAAAGCATTGAAGTTGATATTGATTTGAGTTTGAGCACATGCCTCAAGTTGAGTGTTCTGATGAGTAAGTATGGATTTAAGTGTGCTCTTAAATATTCTGCTGAGTACAGGCCTGAACTTGTAATGTAATAGTGATCTATTGAATAGGTCTGTAGAGAAACCACTGAAATCAGTGAGTCTCTTCAGGGCTGTAAAGGTCTGTCTATGAGGAGGGATTTTGCAGGATTAGACCTATATCAGAAGTAAAAAGTATTCATCTTCAAAGATCTTCAGTTAAATGCAAACATGTCTTTAATATTCATGGTTGGAAATGTGTTTATGATTTAATATGGTAATAAATACCTCTAATCTGAGCATGTTCTGCCAAAATAAAAGCTGAACACAGTTGTTAAGAGGGAAATACATCTGCTTTTTTCAAGTATAATTTTTGGTAGATTATTTACATACTGTCCTTTCTAACTTCCCTAGGTGTTGGTTTCTTCTACTTGCCATGCACTTTACCAGCAGCTGTGTAATCTGAACACCATTTTCTGTTTGTAAGTCATAGGTTACTTCTGGTTTATCTGGCTGATCCAGACCCTTCTAAAAACAATAGAAAAACTCACATAGGCTTTGAATCAGATGACTATATTTTTGTACTCTAGCATTTGCTTCCGATTAGGTGTTACTGTCCAGTTAAGCAAATATGTTATTGCTATTACGTTTTAAAACTTCATAATTTGTATAAATTAGGGAAGAACATCTGTCCAAAAATTTAAAAATTTTCTCTCTGAGAAAAGTCTAGAAAAGAGCTATTCAAGTCACATATTTCATAGATTCCAGCATTTATGATTAATGTATTAAAACAGCTAATAGAAAGCCCAAGTTCATTGTGAGCCTGCAGACCAGGCATAATTATTCTTTATATTGCAGAGCTTTGCCCAGATGGATTGTTTTTTTGTTATATAGCACCTTCAAACCTTGCACAACGTGTATTTTGTAGGTGCTCAAGAGCTTCATTATTGCTCACTGTTGCATATTCCTCATGCATGATAGCGTTTGCCAGCACATACAATGAGTGTTTCAAGGGAGAGCCAATCTACTTACTACTGTAGGACCACCTCAGTTTTTAACAGGTCCAAATTTGACCAGAAGCAGATGCTGCAAGGCTTCTCTCATGCAAGGAATGCAATTTCCAGTTTTTAATGTAACAAAAGGTTGTAAGGACAAGTCCTCCTTGGAAATCACACTGTAATGGTTCCTGGGATTTCATTTTCAATTTATTCTTTCCCCATATAAAAAAAGGAATAACTAGCAATAAATATCTCTGTAGTGGTATTATCCAGAAATCATTTTCATCAGCTAGAGAATTCTATACACTTATCCCATTTGATAAATTGATTCTGACTCCCAGGGACCACTGTAGAGACTGTAACTGTGCTGCATGTTGTAGTCATTTGATTGCTGAGTGGCGAGGGCAGTTCACAGAAGAAAGAGTTCAGTACCAGGGGTTGTCCTGAAAGCTAATTTTGTGGGATGGCTATTGCACTGGATGATCTGTGATTTTACCCGTTGTAATTTAGTGTTGTAAGAACTCATGTTGTCTCAATAACCTTGAAACCCAGATCCTTTGCCAGATACCAGTACTGCCCAGTCAATTGATTCTCACCCCAGCATTTTCAAAGCTGTGCCCAAGGTATTTAGCTCCTTGACTCTTGCTGATTTTAATGGAAATACAATACCTTAATTTCTCTTTACCTCCATGTGTTATTTTGAAAATCCATCCCTACAGACTGAATGATAAACAAAGGAGGAACCCTATTTACTAGACAATAGACTATTCAAATTACTCTTGCTAGGAAGAGCGAGTTTGTGACTGTTACCACATAAAGAAAAGGTTGGTGTGAGGGGGAAAAATCTTATGTTCTGTTCTGAGTGGTATATAAGCATACCCTTCCCAGGCTCTTATCTGCTTCAAATGTTTCCTAAAATAAAAAAGAATATGCATATTGTCACTGTTAGGTATTAAATGTGCTGTCAGATAGTGTCAATACTTTTGCTTAGGAAAAAGATAAAGAAAATCCGAAGCTGATTACCATGCCTGGAAGCTGACAATAGTCACTATTATCATGCAGAAAGTGTTTGGATTTTCTCTTAACTTTGCTTTATAACAGAGGGAAAAAAGCAATAAAATCTGTGGTTTTTTAATAATTTCAGTTATACATCTCACCTGAGAATCAGTTTCTTTATCATAGCTGTAAGCAGTATGTCCAAGGTGTTCGTTTATCAGCTGTAATTTCCTGTTGGATCCTTTCTTTATATATCCCTGTATTGATAAAAGCAGCTGGAATTTGATTTTCTTCTCGCAATATTACTATGAGTCAAGACCATCAGCTTTAAATTTGTGCTGAGGAGGTGGAAGTACATAGCAACAAAGTCATGCAAACAGCCTGTAACAGTCAATACAGAGAAATGGAAAAATATTTGTGGGCATTGCTACTTATTTGATATGAGTTCGCAAAATTATCATGCAAAATTATCAGCCGAAGTGTAATATATATTTTGCAGTTATTTACTAAAGTAATTTTTTTAGTCATTCATCAAAAAAGGGACTTAAGGATAAAGCAGCAGAAAATGGTGGTAAGGCATCAGCAGGTGCATTATTGAAAAATCTGAAATCCAACTTTCTAATCTCATGGACTGCTCCAACGTATGTCCTGTTAAAAAGAACCTGCTCGTTGCTGTCTGTGGTAGTTAGATTTGATCTGAATGAGATATAGCCTATCACATTATCAACTCTAGGTTGATATAAAAGACAGTAATCTGCACAAAGGATTGAAATGATCTTCCTTTTTCTCTCCCTCAGTCCACTTTGAAGAAAATAGTTCTTTATTCTTTTAATGAAAATCCAAATTCAAAAATAAAATGAAGTCAAAAGAAGAAAACAAATAAAACCTAATGATATTCTTTCTGTAGTTGCTATACCCTAAGCAATACTTTCCTCTATATTTCTCACATGGATAATTAGAACCAACATTTCTCTAAACTGAGCAGATTTGCAGGAAACAAAATTATGCTTCCTTGAGGATTCTGATGTCTAACTCAGCACATGAACTTAAATCTCCTGAGCTTAAGATTTGCATTTTGCTTCTGCATAACACCACTTCCCCATTTCATCTCACTTGTATTTTCCAGGTTTAGTCATCCCCCTTGTCATCCATACTAGTCAGGACTGAACTTTTCTTCCACACTGACCATAGTGGTGAGAATTTTGAAGACATGTCATGGTATGAGCAAAGAAAGAAAAAAAAATTAGACCTGAGAATAGTTGATGCCCTTAGATAAGGAGGAATAAACATTCACCTTTATGGCAGATAAGGGGTTTTATTTCAGTCATGAGGACACTAATAGCACATGGGTTTAGGTAGGACCTGTCTTCCTATAGGGATGGTGTGGTTGTGGTCAGGCAGTGTATTCAAGGCTGGAAAAAGTCCTGAGGAGGCAACATATGACAGCATGTTACATAAGACCAAATTAATGCATTTATACATAAGAATGGCTAACTGACAATGCTAGCTAGCATGGAGAAATCTACCTGACCAGTGAGTAATAAACACAGCAAAGCCAAACCCAGCTCCTGCTCCTTGCTGGCCAGCAGCATGTTGTCCATCAAGGTAGGGATTAACTGCCACCTACACCTTCACCCAAGCATATCGGTACCTGGCAGCAGCTCTGGAAGTGCCTCATTCATGCAAAAACTGGAGCAAAGAGAAGAGATTATTATTTTATCCTGATAGGCATTTTCATGGTACATGGGTTTTCCATTTTAATGTTATGAACTGTCAAAACTCATGTTGTTCACCAAATTATTATATTTACAGATCAAATGGATTCCCCATGGAATATGGGACAAAATCTACATATTCAGTGTCGGATACTTATGGCCTGCATATACTTGACCTGATTTCTTGTTATGTAGATCCTTACTTATCAGTGTAAAAATAAGGAAAGCACAAAAGGGATCTGGAACGTAATTGTGCAGGAATAGAAAGATACATGAATCATCAAAGCTGTGTTCAAATCCGTAATTTATTTCTTGTCTGATATAGTTTCATGAGAGGAGATAACATACAGCTCATATTCTATTACAAGAGGCTGCTGGGAAATACTTTCTTAAAAAGAATGGAAATAACTGGAAGAAGAGAACATCCATGACGTGCACATGCACACAAAAGAACTCATGGTGAACTACTTGAAGTTTATTCCTAAAGCAATGAAGTAAATGACTTGGTAGTTGCGCGTGCGATGGAGCACTATTTAATTGCTTAACCATAAGGTTCTTTCTCAATGAGACGCTGCCTTAACTCAATACATGCTCCAGACCTCCTCAGGTACAGGCAAGGCTGTGTCGGAAGGCAACTGCTGTTTGAAATAACTCTGCCTCAGGGAATACTGAAGTATCACAGGTGTAGTAAACAAAACAGAGGACAATAGGACAAGGCAGGAGTCTGTTCCTTCACACAGTTCAATGCTGTAATTTATGATAATTTTTTTTTTAAAAAAAGCTATCTCTGCCACAGCATCGTGCTTCCATCGCGTTTCTGTGTGATGCCAACTGAGTCATTTAGAACAAGATTTTAGCAGGTGGCCAGGCTTTGAAGCTTTGGAATGTGATTTGCAAAAGTGCTGAATGCATTAAATTTCTATAAAAATCAATACAAATCACATACAGAACAGATTGGGGGGAAAAGAGGGAAAAATTCTGAATAGTCTGAAACACTGGGTCTTAGGTGTCCCTGTTGGACAGCTAAATTAGTCTGTATTTATTGCCTTTCTCTTGTGTCTCAGTTCAGACTGGTCTGACCTCAGAGACGATCCTGTTTTGAGCAGGGGATTAGACAGGAGCCCTCCCCCAGCCCCTGCCCACCTGAGAGACTTTGTGAGCATTGACTAGCAGGTAGATTTTCAGAGAGTTGTCTCAAAAATGTTATTTGCTCACACAAACTTCAAGGTGGAATTTGCAAGAGCTTTCCAGAAGAAGGTCATCAGAATTTTTGCAAAGGAAAAACTGTCTTTTTCTGCAGCTATTATAGGAGAAATTATGAAATTGTTCTGGATGACAAATTAAAAAAACAGTAGAAATGAGAACCCTGAGGTAAACAGCAGGCAAAGAGAATTTCCATCCACACAGGTATTTTTCCAAGTTACAAATGACTGTAAACAAAATCTTACCCTAGGAAGTACCAGGCAATTGTAGTAATAAGCAGAGTGAAATCAGCACAAGTTTTAGTAAATATTTGGGATCTGCTAGCTGGGTGAAAGGATTTGCTGGAACCTGTTACCAGAGGGATTAAAAATTGTGAGATAATTCAAGCAATCAGTGTTCTTCAGTGGTGGCCAATTTAGTAGAGTTTTCTCATGTTAATTCTGGATCAGTTGGTTGGTTTATTTGCTAATTTTTATTTGGTTTCCTTATCTGGAGAGTTTTCCAGATTTTTCACTTAAGGCTGCTGAAAATTGGACCTTGTTGACTGGGGGCATATTAGTGATGACTGATTCGGAGAGAAAACGAGAACTGGCCTTTAGGAGAGAAGTGTTGTAAGAAGAGCCACAATAAAAAGCAAAGGGTTAGGTAAAGCTTGGTTCCTAATCTGAAGACTGATTGTGATCTGGTGAAACTGTTAGGAGGTACAGACAAGAAGCCCTTGGAAGAATGTTATCACAAGAGTTTAGTTGTCATTGCAGCCTGATAAATTAGGCAAATGTTGCTATACTTTTATTTTCTACTTGTTAGCTATCTTCATGCTGCTTGCTTACATACACACTACACTGCATTAAACCCCCAGGCACACGTGCCCAGGAAAGCATGCTGAACAGGGAAGGGGCAGACTTTTTTTCATAAACCTTTATTGAAATGACCATTGAAGAAAAAAAATTAAAAAAACAAATAAAGCCAACAGCCATCAAAGGACCTGAAACATGAAAACAGGTTGTTTTGTTTGGGTTGAAAATGGACCTTGATGGTACAAAAAGGACAAGATTGTTTTTCTTTGCATTATTTTCCTCTGTATTTAAGGTGATGGAAAATTACTTGTTTTCTATGGCTTGTAGACGGTGGGGTTTTTTATAAGTCTGTGGACCATTATTTTTATAAACTGGTGGTGTTATGGCTTGTTTGCATCCTTTTTGTTTCACGGGCTTTGAATTATGCTGGATGTGTCTAAAGTTCTGAAATCCCTGCTCTATTTTCCAGCTTGCCAAGATCTGTATTTTGGTATGTCTTTCTCCTTTGCTATCGGATTCAGCTATGCAGAATTAAAAATAACATTAATGTTACAATTTCTCTAGCCTTGGCACATCAAGGCCTTATTACAATGGATTTGGATGGTGAGCTTTCATTGTGTTAAGCTGTGAGTATCCCATGCATAGTTTTCTAACGTAAAAACAAGAATGACATTACTCATCTCTAGCTATATGTGGGGCTTCTGCTCTAGAACTTTCCTCCATGCAGTTCTGGTTTACTATTCCCTATAATACAAAGAGTTGCAAAGCAAGATCCCTCATTGTTAAAAATGGTGCTTGCTGTAAGTCAGTTAACACCTGTCTCTCTTTTAAAGGTCAGATCAAGGTCTTTAGGGGGTCTTTTTGACCTGTTTATACAAAGTGGCAGCATTTGAAAATCTTAGCTTACTGATATGACTACTGTAGTAGTTGTGCTCTAAATAAGTGACTGGATTTCATCACCTGTGGATGCTTGCTCTGTTTTATTTTTTTCAGAAATAACTTTCTCAGCTGTGCTGCACTAGCATCTTAGATCTGGAGAGCTGTTTTATTTCTAAAAAAGCAATTTAGAACACATTTGCTATTGATTTTTGAGTAAGGATTGGTAAAATAGTTCAGCTGAAATATGCTATACATCTTTGTCCTCCGGTTGGAAATTGTTAGTAAATTTAACTGATGCATTATTTGCATGTCTGTGCAATTCTGCTTATAATCAGAGCATATCAGAAAATAGCCACTTACTTGGCTGCATTTGCAATCAAGCTTACAGGAATAGGTTCTGGAAAATTCAGTTTACTCTGATAAGGATTACAAAGTTTAAATTTTTTCTGTAGACTTTAATCTGAGGAAATTGTGTACAACTGAACCTTCAAACTGTGGTGTTACTGTTTTTAAAAGTGGTGGGGTTTTTATATAGCTACCAGAGATTGTAGTGAACTGCTATGTATATCAACCATGTTCTACTTGGTCCTTGGGGCTGTCAGATGGGGCTTTATCCTTGACTATAAATTAGTGCAGTCTTAAATTTCATAGTGATTTCCTTCATCACTCAGCAGAGTGGTTACTATGGCTTTTCAGATACAGGTTCAGTGTGAGAGTGTATCCTGGAATATATAAAGGAGGGAGTAGAAGGAGCACTAAAGCTGTCTCTAGCAAGATCTCACACATTTGCTTTCTGGGAATTTAGTTCCATTTAAAGATGAATAAATGAATAATCATATGTTGCCCCAGCATCTTGGAAAAAAATTGTGTGGGTGGTCTATGTGTTTTAAATTCCTTTAGCTAAACATATATAACTGGTAACATGCACACATTCAGTACTTACTCCAGACTGTTTTAATGTTTCTGTCAGGAAGCCTTTCTCAAGCATGCTTTCTATTCAATTCCCCATTCCAGTGCCTAGATTCAGTACATATGCCGTGCTTCAAAACCTAATGCAATGCTTCCTAGGACTGGGAATGGCACAGTAAATCATCATACCTTGCAATTTGCTCTCCTCTCAGAGGATGTGGTTTACCTTCCTAGAATTCCTGCTGAGATGTGGTGTATCTGTGGCTTAAATTCCTTAATTCCAGATTTAATCATCCATTGATTATAATCTGTGGTCTTCTGCAGGTTGAAAGTGTAAAGTGCTGTTTTAACACAACAAATAGGATATTTGGTGAGTCTTTGCAAACTCCTGCCAGTCTCCAGGAAATAATTTTGGTTTTCTGGTAGGAACATAGACACCTCACACTGAAGTCAGTACTGTCCCTTGAAAAGCAGTAGAAGTGGATTAGGCAAGTTTCTTCATGTTCAAACTCTACAGGCTCCAGGTAAAGGAGGGAACAGGGCTGAGTATTAGCTGACTAAACTCACTTTAGAGGACAATAAAAGGGTGGGAGTAGGAGAAGTATGCACATCTATGAAAGGTCTGGATTTACAGCTATAGAATGACCCTAACTATGAATTAATAGAATTAATTTGGTTTTAATCCACTATCAGGCTTTTGTTTATTTGCCCCCATATGGATACTGCTACAACCTTTACTGGATCTCTGTAATGTCTTTGAATTATACTCCATAAGGGAACAAAAATGCTGCAAGAGAGTTACTTTTTTGTTAATTTACCCTATGTCATCTATCTTCAAACATGGCATTACATCATAGATATTCTACCTGTTGCTGTCTGTTCACATCTAAAGCTTGTTAAATGGATTGTGACTTTCTTGTTGCATATTTTAAGACCCTTAGTCCGGTGTACACACACACTTATAGCAACATACTGTCTTTCTAATCTTCTGCTTCCCATGCAAAGATTTTAGTAATCATCCTACAGGTCACATTCAGAAAAGTGGGACACTTATTCCTGTAAGGTTATTTTGCTATTTTCAACCTTCATGAGATGGTATTTTTATTACTGATCTTTTATGAAGACTTGGTGACTTTTTGACGTTTACTAATCCTGAAAATGCCCAGTAAAGCTTTTTTCTCTCTCTCTGTCCCCTTTTGTATGCCTGGCTGCTAATTTTCATGATACCACAAGTAACACTGACCTGGATTCTTCTCTTGGCTTTTTAAGATTACATGCACTTCCATATAATGAGGTGTTGCTGGTTTTATCAGTTTTTCCTCTTTTCTATTTCAGGAACAGATGTAGCTCTTCAGGATAAAGATAGGCATTTTCTCAAGATAACACGATTGTGTCTCCACTCTTTTACACATATTTGCATTAACACAGTATCCCCTAGATAACCTAAGCAGATATTCTTCCCAAAGGAAGCATCATGCTTATGGGAGGAAAAAAAGGAGTTTTAAATGCCTGATTAGGCCCAAAGAGCACGCTAGCAGTAGCCATCATAATCTGGCCCCATGTCTGTTTAGTATCTTTGAAGACCAAGTTGCTGCATCATGCCACTCCATAGCTCTGGGCTGTCCTGAGCAGACAGATATGGCAGCAGGTTAATGCTATAAGTGTTGCTGAATGCTAGGGACTAATACTATCCTGGTATATTGGCTCACCTTCATCTCAAGGAGCTTTGGAAGGTCTAAATTTGAAAAAACCCAAATTTTGTAGGTAGGTGTAAGTGCTGATACAATTTGTTTTGCTACGTTGTTCTATAACTTCATTACTTTCAGCTGCTCCTGAGTGACTCTGGTCTCAGGTGTGGGTTGGATACAGAGTTGGAATGGTTGCACAGATCATAGGACTCTTTAAATCTCCTAGTGTTTCTGAATGGGAACCAATTATTGCAGAATTGTTTGAATCCAAACAGGTTCACATTTCCACAGCTGCCTGATTCCTGTCATATCAGTGTAGCTTGGTTGAGGTACTCAGTGAAACTTTGCTGTACACCGGTGTTGGAGAGCAACTGCAGTTGCTCTAGCAGCTGGGGGGGCAAGGCATCTACTTGCAACCAAGGTCCAAGTGATTCTGCAGCTATAGATGTGTGAAAAATTACATGTTTATATTACTTATTTGGCCCATGCTGGCAAAACTGCTGGTGTTTGGTTATGCTGTATCCATAAGACAAAAGCCAAGTACACTACATAGCATACAAGGAGTGACTCGTCATTGAGAAGTGGCAAAAAGCAGGTTCTTAAACCATGTCTTCCATCTTAAACTGTGTTCACACAACATTGATCTGCTTCATCACAAAGAAAAGACATACTGGAGTGTTAAAACTTCGTCATTGTGCTGCACCAGAAAAGAAGAGAAGCACTTACAGCCTCAAATCAGGCTGAGTTTGCAGGTGACAACTAAAAGACAACTGATAAATGATGGAACTTGTCTTTATAGATGTTATCAGAATTACTCTCTCCTGTGAAATTTCACTAGTCACAGCAAAAGAGGGGGATCCAAATTTGACCTTCTAACTATAACATGCTTTCTGCTCAGAAGTCGCTGTTTTGATTTAACAATCTGAGGCCATACATTTTGTTCTTTGTTATTTTAATGTCACAGGACGAGCACATAAATTCCTCATGGTTCCTTTTTTTTTTTTTTTGAAACAAACTGATCTCACCCTAAATTTCCTTTTTACAGGAGTCACTAAAAATATTGACTATTTTAGTAGTGCTCTACATATTCTTATTGGTCTTTTAAGAGCACTTCAGACTTTGGCTCATTTTCTACCACCCTGAAATCCTCTAACAGTTCCGTGTACAATGCTGCTTCCAATTTACTTTCAGGGAAAAGCAGTTTCTGTTTCCTCTTCCACCCCTGCGAGTTTGTGCCCCCTTCCCCCCTTTTTTTTTTGTCCAGCTAAACAAGATGATGGCTTCAAGCCTCCTATAAAATTTCCAAAGTTTGTATAAGATTAATAAAGCACAGTTTCCAGAGTTCCTGCCCCTTTGCATCCCCCAAATGCCATTATGCATACACTCTGCACCTCCAGGCTTCCAAAATTTCAAACCCTAGGACTCCTGTCATACTATGACTGCATCCTTTTACATTCAGAATCGGTTTTGTCTTCAACTGTATTTTTTACTAACTTAGGAAGTCTGATCCCGACCTTGGTTTTTTGTGTTTACGAAACTTCAGCTATTGATAGATTGTTCTAGATATGGTGCTCAGTCATTCATCAGCAGTAACTATACACCTATTCTGGAGCTGCTTGTGAATAACCTTTTATCTGTCTTAATGCTATTTTCCACCAAACCATTCATTTCAGGATGTTTGGAACTAAATGTGTTGAAATCCATAAACCTCTGCAACAGTTCTGCCTATCCAGTGGTAGATTATGATCAGATGTAACAAGTGCTAGGATGTGTCTGCCAGATACAGATTTAATTCTTCACATGAAAACATTTTAATACAAATTTCTCCATGTAGCCTTATGGTAGCACAAATAATAATCCAACAGTATAGTTTTCAAGACGGGCTTCTTGTTTCTATTCCCATGTGCAATAATAGTCCATTGATTTTGAGAATTCATCTTGAGAGTGTCTATCAGTATGCTTCATGGCTTATGCTGTTTTCAAATATTGTAATCACACCCACCTGAAAAAACCCTCACCTTGTTTTGCAATTGTATTTAACTGGTGCCACCTTTGCTGTGGGTGCAAACGTTGAGTGACTAGCTTCTGCTATTGTCAAGTTTCTGTAAGTGAATATGTAAAACTTCTTTCACCTACCCTCTTCCTCTCCACTGATGCACAGGGACATTCTGATTCGGTGAATGCCTGGTATGCAGCCTCTCCTGTAAATACCCCATCCTTCATTTGTTTTCCAAAACATCTGCAAATGCCTAGGTCTGCGTACTGATATAAGAATACTTGAAGACAGGAACTTTATTAACCCTGTAAGCTTTGAAAGTCTGTGTCCAAGCTTGAGTACCATTGTGTGCTCTTCTTTATAAGTGCTTGACAGCTACTAATAAAGGCTGTCAAGTTTGGCATAAATTTTCTCAGAGATTTTACCGTCCCTCCCACTTTGCATGTTCCTTTGTCTTTTGATCTTTGAAGTTTGGAATAGCTTGGAGTTGAGTCCTGTCTTTGTACCATCTTCTTTAGCCCTTCTTTCAAACATTTTCTGGAGCCTGAAGCGTTGCATTTGTTGTATAATTTGGGTCCCAATTCATAGTCCTGTCTAAGGCATTTTTTAGTCTTTTGTGATGTTCTGTTGAAGGTGTCTCACAAGTCAGAACATCTTTAATATCCATCTCAATAGATTCAGGTTCTTCAAGTAATACATACCACTTAATCAGAATTCTCAGGAGTGTATTTTAAGCCAAAGAAAGCTGATGAAGTACTACGTCCTGCATTCGGGTATTGAAAGTGGTTTGCCTTGAATCCCTCCTATCTGAGGAGATTTGTAACAGCAAGGCAGATACACTTAAATTAGTTAAAAGCTTAATGTGTCACTTCATGGATTTCATTTTTTTAAATAAACACAAACAGTAATGAAATTGTCTTTCAGTGTTAGCAGTTACTATGTTAATAGAACACATTCAGTATCCTTTGCTAATCTTTCTTATCGCTTGTTAACCGAATGGTTGGGTTTCTCTTGGAGTTTCTGCCTTTATTTCTGGCATAGAGATTTCTAATTGAACAGGATCTATGGCCAGTGTAGTCATACCATTAAGGAGCCCTTTCTGGGCTCTTTCTTGATGTACAGACTGTGCATCTCACGCTGGCTGCAGCATGTTTTAAATTAAAAATTGAGTTTGGGCCAAAACATTTTTGTTCCCACTGATTCAAATAATTGAATCAGTTTAATTTACTTTCAATTCAAGATCACACAGTTCCTTGCTCTAGCTTCCCAATATAAGCTCTCAATTCTTTTGGACTTGCCAATATGTATTTTAGTTTTCAATTCACTTGTTTGTAATCCACCTTAGAGTCTGCTGCTATGAACTGGCCTACAGATACTGTCCAGTTACAAAGTTCCCACAAGAACCTTCAAGGTTACTTGCCCAGACTTTGGAAGACAGTCCAAATTTGAGAAGGAGCAGGAGTGGGGATATCACAGGGAGGGAAGCCTTGGGACCACACACTTGAGAACAACCCAGACAAAAGCCATGCCAGATAACCGCCACACATGCCAGAAGACACAATAAGGCGCTGTAGACCAAGCCTATAATATGTTGGAGTTTCATGGATTTAGCCCTCTGCTACATACATATCTGCCTATCAACCAACCTCATCAGAGCTGGAGATGCCACTGGCCAGTCACAGAATGCTGATGTAACCAGTGCCCTGTGCCTCACAACAGAGGCCAGAACAGCCAGATGTATTCTTTTTGTGGTGTTCTTTATAAAGGAACTGTCTTCCCTGCCACTACCCACTGATTTATCTCCCTTTCTCTTCATATCTGAGTTGAACTGCCTGAATGCTGTAGAGAGGCCAGGTAATCTACAACTGCAGAACCCCACAGTTTGCCTTCTGTTTCTCTCAGGAAAGATAATTGGACTATGAGTGAAAGGGTCTGGGCTTCCTCCTGAGCACAACACTATCCTAATGGATTTTTTCCATCTCTGTGACTGAAGTTCTGAAGAGGAAATATTCAAAATCTGTCACTTCATTTTTTGAGGCTGTTTAACAAAACTGGATTCTCAAAAACACAAACAATGAAGGCAGTAATGTCTTCATTCATGTGTTCACCACCTCTTCAATTAGGAATGCCAAAGTGCCCAGACAGGAAAGTTCAGTCCAGATCTTTCTCGTCTTCCCCTACCTCTTTCCTTATGAGCCCAGACCTCAACTGTATGCATGATAAGATTTTAATGTACATTTTGAGTTGACAGGGATAAGAACTGAGCAGGCTTAAAGGCTGTGGCATGTTGTATGTTGGAGATAACACTGTCAGAAGTGATATTCTGTAGTTCCTCTTTCCATCTCCTGTGCAAGAGAAAATCTGTTTGATCATAGAGGAAGCACAGCAGCACGTGTGCTGGCACTTGTTGAGGCTTGGTGACTTTTCCTGCCAAGTCCAAGGTGGGTATGAGGTGAGGTAACAGGAACTGAGCTGAGCTGAGACTTGTGTGTAGCTGGGGAATGTGGAGGCAGTTCTGAAAGAAATGACTGCATTAGGTAGGTAACCAGTTTTTTTTACTAAGTACAGGTGCATAGAAATATGCTTTCAAACCCATACAAAAACATATTCAGAAATAGCAATACAAAAATAGTTAGGTTAAGGCCAAGGAGGTATTTAGAATATTATTTACTTAAAGAATACAATGCTCCTACAACTATTGTATGCTTGGGATTCTCATCCCCTCAAGTATGAAATAATAAACACATGTCTGAAGATTAAATCAAGAATGTATTGGAAGCACTGCTTCTGCTTTGCATTATTTCAAGTTAAATACTGAAATTCCAGAGAGAGGTGTTTTCCTACTAAGAACCTGCGGTATAAATTACAAGAGCAATTATTTCAAAATGTATATAAGAAGTGCATATCAATAAGGGACTCTGCATAATGAAGAATGTGATCTGTTCAGCCCAACTATTTGAGTATTCTTGTTTTCTGCCAAGCCAGAGGATATGACAGTAAGCCAACCAAGGACAATGTGCGAAGAAAGGAAATTACAACACACATAGGAGATAGGTGGTGCGGTAAAAGAAATCGCAGAGGCATATACAATTACAATGAGGGGAAAAAAAAGTAGGAAGAAGTAAGCAAACTCATGAATAAAGATAGAAAATAATGAATTTAAAATGCCTAAACTAGCTGCTGTTTAAATCTGTCTCAAAAGAAATGAAGATGAGGTACACAAGCATCTAAAAAAAATTGAAGGACATTGCAAATATAGCTGCTGATATAAGAGAAAGAAGTAGAACTTAGGAATAAACAAACAGACAAATAATGTCAAGGCTATAAACTACAGTTAGGCAGAAAACACAAAAGATTCAAAGTTATGTTTTGCATGTAAAGAAATTACAATACAAAAATATACTGGGAGAGGTCATTAAGGGGGAGTGTAAGATTCTGATAAGTCCATGTAAAGAGGAGCTGAGGGAAATTCTGGCTGTATTTCAATGTACATGTGAGCTTTGAAGTTAAGAGTATTTCAGCATAAACTGTCCGTCACACAGCAGTGAGCAACTCCTAGTGCTTTTGAAGAGTAAACCAAATCACTGATAGCGTTTCCATCTCCTTTTATTTTATTCCATAATTTTTACTTGTCAGAGCTTAGATGCAATCTTGTTTTCAGATATTCTTTTAAAAAAAAGAAAATATTTTTTCTTTTCAATTTGTGAAAATAAATAAGGTTACTCTTTATTCTTGATGTTCTTGGTATATTGATGCTGCTGTCTTTAGTGCCAGGACACCAGTGTCCTTTTCAGATGCATGCCCCAAAGGAGTTCCCATTAAAAACTTGAATAATTAGGGCTTTAGTAGGTACTGTCCTTCTGGTCTGCAGAAGGACCAGTTTAAGAAAGTAAAGCACTTTATACTGTGAACATACAAAGCTGAGAAAGATTTCAAATCACTTTATATTTTCAGAGCAGGAGGTGTATCTTGTGTGTTTCAGCTATTTGTGTATAGATTTTCTGGGAAGTAATCTTGAGCAAACTGTGGACTGAAACACTATGCTTTCTCTCTAGCTCTAGTATTGTGTCTGTTCTTAGCTTAAGTATGCTTCTGTGTTCTTGGTGGGAGGAGCAGTGTGACTTCTTTTGTGATTTGTGGATTGTTTTGTAGTTCAGTTCTTGTTCCTGGAGGCCTGTAACTGCATAAGAATTTTTATTTTCATTTAGCATAAAATAATTGTTGAGTTCAAAAACTTTGAATGAAATACATAAGCGACAGAACTCTAAAAAAAGTATCTGAAAACACTGTATATTATGTCGTAATTTGTAAGCACTTATTGCAATTTTATAACGTGCTCATCAAATATCTGGGTGACTGGAACTGTAAAAATCACAAGGACAAGAGCCAACAATAAACACTTCAACACTTCTAAGGATGAAGCATCGTGTCTGTCCGTACTGTGCATTAGGATAGACACAGAAGTTACTATTGTATGATAAGCAGCTTTCCTTGACTTGGTGAGGAAAGGAGCTATATTTTCCTGATTTTTGGTTTTCTTTTAATAAATGATAAAATAGTGAGGTCTTTGCAAAGTAGATAGTGAGCAGGGTGGACTAAAAATTGGTTGGTTTATATTGATGAGGTGGTCGGTGGTAAAGGTGGTGTCAGAGAGGAGAAAGAAGCAGCAGTATCTCTTTCCATTGTAGCTGAATGGGATCATTGGCTTTAAATGAGCTTACATTTCAATAGAACAGAAAGCCCAGGCCTGGTTAATTAGACTCTGGGATTTCATAAAGAAAGAAGAGAGAAAACTGAATCTGTCCCTACTGAGCTTCATTACTTTTTTTTTAAAGAAAAAAAAATTCTATAGAGAAGGCTGTCAAATTAATGCTGGCATAAGCTTCTCTAAGGATTTCCTGAATATACCATTTAAAAAGGTTATCTTATTAAACCTATTCCCATCAGACACTTCTCTGTCAAACCATCCCTGCAAAATAAACATTGCTATTTCTGGCCATTGATTAGACAGGCACATAACAAAAGCATGCCTCTCCTCTCTTTGGATATTAGAAAACATAGTCCTAAGCTGGAATTCATTGATGCCTGCGGAATTTGAGTCCTGAGGTAGAGACTTCCTCACCAAGGTAATAAAATCTGAGGTAGCAAATATTACTTTCATTGTCTGATAATTGTGTTACTTTTTCTTTTTTTTCCCCAGACCCCTTTCTTACCTTCCTGTTTTCTTGGCTGGCAGAACTACATGGAACACATATAATAACTATGCATAAGTATGATATGACAGAAGGCTGTCTTTTTTGAGAGCGATATTTTAGTTCCTTCATGACATACTTCCAGTTTCCTTTCTGTGCAAATACATAGTTTCAAAGTCAACTGAGTTCCTGATGAAAGTGTTATGATATTCTACCAGCTACATTTTAGACAGTTCAAGCATCTCCTTGCTCTGTCTCTTTGACTGGGTCAAGTTCTAATTTTGTTCAACAGATGTATTTACTTGAAAAAAAATTATTCAGAATGCAAACATACATTTATTTTAAGAGTGATAATAGCAATAGGAAAATGTAAAGTGAATATATTTGCTAGAGTTCACATTTCTCATAGCCCAATGAAACTTGCAGTACAGGAAATAAATAATGCTGGGTCAGTCTTCCAGGGACAGTTCTGTTCTTCCTCTGCTAAAATTATGTTGTTCTCATTATGCAATGTCAGTCTTCCATGGCAAATTCTTCTTAATTTATGTGGCATCCTTCTACTTTGTTGTATTTCAGTAGGGGTTAAAATGTGGTTTCCAGTGTGCTGTTGCTGGATGTGCGCATGGGGATATACTGTCTGTCACACAAAAAGTAGTAGCTAATAAAGATGTCCATATTTCATGTAGCTGGTGAGGAGTATTATGTTTCTCTGTCACTTATATCATGGCAATATCTTAGAGGCTTTCATCGAATGAAGTCCCATTAGCTAAGCAATGTGTAAGGGTGAGGGTCATGTAGGGTGGAAAGGAAGAAGAGCCGTGGAGGTAACAGAAGCAGATGGGAAAGAGAAGTGTGGAGTCAGAAGGTATTGCTTGGCCATAGCAGGAGTCAGTGTGCAGGAGGCAGTAAGGGAGCCTACAGCACAGCATGGAACACTTAGTGAGCCAGCATCACGGGATGAAAACTGGCAAAGAGAGTCCCCATTTGTGTAAATTCCCTTTTGGCTTCTATCTGTGGTTAATATGTAGGTGATACACAAGTTTCATGTCTTCCCAGGTCTCCCGTTTCCTCCTTCTTTGCCCAATAACAGTGCCACAGTGACATTCACTGCACAAATTTTAAAAATACATGACTTTCTAGTTAATTAGTAAACAAAATCTCAGTAGCAAACTGAGGTCTATATTTTTACTCAATTTTAAGTTAAAAAAAAAGCTGCATTTCAGAAAGATGCTGTAAAAAACCCCTGTCTCTTCCCCTGTTCTTTCCATCAGCATTGTTTCCTAAATATTGTCAAATAGGGCATTAATTTAAATATTTTTCCTCTCTGAAACTGGAAACAGGATTAATACCTATTAGATTATGAACTATTTGTATTTCTAACAGTATTGACTGCCCTGTAGTAATTTGCTGTTCCCTTCCTTTTTCCCCCCTTCTTTAGTTATAATGTTACCCAGAAGATTATGGTATCACCAATGTGTCTCTCTATCTACATTCACACATTTACACGCTCTTCTTACCTAACAGCTCTCACAATATTTTCACATCCGCAGTCTTTTTCAACAGTTGTGTGCTCTGCCTGCCATGGACCTTCAGAAAAAGTGATGACCCATGAAGAAAGTGACCTTGATACTATCCTCATATTCCTTCCTTGTTTGGCATTAGTAAATATCAGTCAGAAAAATCTCATTTATTTTCTATTGTACACCTCAGATAAGTGTTACCAGACCACAGCTAGAGGATTCAGAATCAATCCCATGTTATTCACTATGGATAAGTCATTTGGTCCATGTGGAATAGCTGGTCCCTGAAGACTCAGTCAACTATAAGACTGTCCGCTGCATCTTCTCCTTTTGCCTGGGTATGTTGAGTTTACCTATACTTTAGTTCTCAGTGGAGTGGGAAATAAGGAGTTTTAATGCACCAGGAATCAAGTAGAGAGGATGGTAGACAGCTAGACACAGGTGGCCATGAGTAGAAGATAAAAGGCAACCTGAAAAACTCAAACAATTTTCTTTTCTAAGACAGCAGGAAGCAGCCAAAAGCTCTGTGCCTGTTTGGCTTTTAATCACATCCCAGATTTCTCCTGAGGTAGTACCAACTGTGCAGTCTTCCTTTACTCGCAGATCATAATACACAACATCTATACAGCTCTTTTTCTGGCTCTGTTCTCTCCATCATTTTTTCTTCCTTCATGTCTGTCTTTTTTGAGAGCAACCATCTTTGTGTCCAAACTATTGAAAGATTCAGACTGCTGTTCTTACATTTGCCACACAACAGTATTTTTATTGGAAAAGTATTTTCTTTTTCTTGCACTATTCTATTTCGTTGTTTTGTTTTTTAAATGAGCATGTGACTTACCTTGGGGTCTGTAGGTTTTGCTGTTTTTTTCAGTGGATGAATACAAAAAAGTTAATGGTGTTTTTCAAAGCTTCTCTGGAAAAGTTTTTCCCTGACCTTGCATATAAACATAGACTTAAAAATTTGCTTTCAGATTTTGTTGATAGAGGTAGATTAGATTTAGTCACTTAGAGAAAGATTCTTAACCTTTCACATATCAGTCAGCCATAAAATAAAAGGAAAGATCATTGGAGACTTGTCATCTCCACAGCTTTGAATTTCCTTTTCTTTCTGTTCATTAAGAAATGGCAATTGGTCCTGTTTATTGTCATTAGAGGAATTATCTGTTCTGTCTGCACGTGCTGCATGTCTGTGGTGACAATTGTAATTTTATTTGTAGAACAGAAACATTAAGAAAGCAATGTTTCCTGTTTCAATTGATTTCAAGGGCTTGTAAAAATAGCTTAAAAAGGCTGAAACCAGAAAGAACACTTCTGCATTAGCAGTCAGCTCTTCAATTCATGCCATCATATGCTTTCCACAGTGACCTCAACTTTAGGCTGATCTTGGCCATGACCTCCTGTCATGAGCCTGGCTCAGGGACAGTTGGACTGAGCCCTGGCCGCCAGTACTGTGCCCTGCGCTGGGGTGTCCCCCTCAGTTACCTTTTCCCAGCCCTCAGGGAGCATCTGGCTCACGGAGCACCCTGACAGTGGGCTTTACCTGATGTTATTTGGCATCTATTCTTCCACCTTTCCTTGCCAGTAAACAGCAACTTTACTGAAATGAAGTTTCTGCACAGTGCCTTTCAGATTTTCTTTGTGTATCTCCCACTACTGCACGAAGCAAAGTAACTGTTGTCTATTTTAGGTAAGCCCATACCCATTCCTCTTCTCTGGATGGATTAATGCATGGAAATGGAAAAATTTCTCATTAAGGCATGTAAGAAAAGTCTGTTTACACAATCTTTCCTGGTTGTGCCCTTGTGAAAAAGCTGGACAAAACCAGGTTCTACATTAAAAAAGGTTACTTCAGTTTTCTATTATTAAGTTGTGACATCATGACTAATTAATAACATTTTATCCTAGGAACACTTTGATTGTTCTGGGGTCAATAGATTAATGAAATCTAAAAGGAGGCTTTGCTTTCTAAATAAAGCTTAAATAATAGTAGCAGATTTGCTCCCTAGTTGTAGGACTTGTACCTTCTCTGACCCAAAGACAGTATCAGGAATTAACCAAATTACCTGCAGGAGATGGTAGGTACCATATAGCTTGTTAAGCTATAAGATCTCCAGAGGTCCAAATTTATTCCATGTCTCCGTAAATAAAGGGCAAAAGCATAGTCTCTCTGACAGAAGCAAAGCTCACATCCTTTCTTGAGAAAGTTGAGAATTTAGAGGAGTTTCCATCAGGAAAATGCCCGATATTGGGAAAGATATCTGTGCCTGGATAAAGTCTGCTAATTCAAGTACAACTTGGATTCTAGAAAAAATTGCTAGTACAGAATTCATAAATAATAGCTTGAATATTTTGAAATTAATCTGGTTACGTTCATTGATTTTGTGACTTGGTTATAGATATTTTGAAGAGTTGAGGCCTTCTCAATTGTGGCTTTGTTGCACTGTTGTGTTCTTACTGATTTTAGGTGGCAGTAATTTGAGTGGTGCATTCACTTAGTTATAGGTTGGCTCAATGAGATAAAATCAGGAGTTAAATAGTTCTATATACTTTTAAAGCATGTTTCAAGTACCTGTACGAATATATATAGTCTGAGCAAGATTTTGGAAAATCACTTCAGTCTTTTTCAAAACGTTTATCTGTTCACAGTTTTTAGTAATGTTTATAATGGATTTGTGAGTTTTACCTTTTTTATAATATCTTCAATATACCTTTCTGATTAGCATAACTTACAATGAAACTTCACTTTTAAAAAGTCTTTGTTGTTCTCTCAAAACACTCTGCATATTAATCAAATTTTAATAGAAAAACCCCAACACAATAGGTGATATTTATAATTCCTAGATAGCTAGGCTGGTAGGCAGGTATTTCTGTATGCAAACTCTATATTTAATTATGAATCTCACTATGATTATCCCATGCCTCAGATGCCACAAAATAAGGTTACTGTGAGAAGCTGCATGCTTGCAGGAGCCTGTGTAAACCCTTCCTTTGCATCAGCAAGTATCTCCCATCCTAGCTCAATGATGCCAGCATGATACCTTGAATGAGTAACAATTGAACAATCTGAATGATAAATTTACAGTCTAGTTTTAATAAGTATCATTTAAGCAAGATGACACACGTCAGTGTCATCACTTACTCTGAGCAAGATATAATTTCTAGATATGTTCTGGCCATATTTTGCTTTAATCTGGGATGGGTACCAGGCATCTAAGAGCCTAAAAGGCGCCTTCTGTAGCTCTGCTTGATAAGGCAGGTGCTTTTAAGGCATAAAGGTTAGGTGGGTGATGCTGAACTAAGTTTGATTTAAATAAGATGATGATTGTACTTATATTCTTTATTTCATAGCTGTGTTGCTTCATGAATAAACATTTGTGACTTTAAGATAGCAATAAGTGCGGAAGAGTAAATATTTGTATTTTTCAAGTGCTCTGTACAGTTTCTTTGGGTCAAGTATAATAGTATTGCATGAACAAAGTGGATTATTAAAAATTATTCAAGGCATAGCACCTATGTTAATGTTCAGTAACTGTGAAAAGATCACTTAATTTTTAGGTGAGTTTATTATTCAAACTATTCATTGGTTTCTTGGTTTGCAAGTGGTTCAGGAGTTATTCATTGCAGACAATGAAATGCTGTGTTAGAAGGTTACTGAAGTTTAATGATTTTACTTTATTCTACAGAAGCCTTAAACTATTACTCAATTCTCTCACTGGAAAGGCTTAAGTGCTTAGGCGACTCACTAGCAATGAGTATGAATTGGATATTTTCCATATCAATACGTAATTTCAAATGAGTAATTTCTGAATGGTTGAGTGGAAAATATCTTGTTCATGAGCATTCATAGTAATCTGAAAGTTCAAGTATCCACAGAATGTGAAAAAGAAGGAATGGGAGATAACGGTGAACTTTAAAATAGCTCTGGTAGAAGTAGAAACAACTGTTTATGGACATAGTCTTCTCACAAGTGTTAACATTGATTAATAATTCCCTAAGTTTTATTATTTTTATCATGGATTTCATATTTCACCTTTTATCTTCTATTTTATTTGAGCTGGTGTTTTGAAGCCAATGTTAGTATGGCTTCGTGTGGAAGGGATAGCATGCTGTTACCTATGGCTTCCAGTTTGTGTTTAAACTTGGTTTCATTGAAGACCTGTCAAAACAATGAGCATAAATATGTGTGTACAGGCTCAGTTCTCAAGCCTGAGCATGGAAATAGCATTCCATATCTTTTACAGGTATAGAAATAGGATGCAATATGTAAGCTGTTGTCTTTAGAGCTGCATACTTAAAATTTTATTTCAATGGAAAAAAGGCCAATAAACTCTGTGTGTATTTCTCTTAAGCATTATCATACGAGGTGGTTACAGAAATGGATGGAAATCACATAAGAATATAAACCAATGAAAGAAAGTTCTTGACTTTTCTATGAAAGTCAACATCTTGGAGAAACCTAAAGGCCAGAATTCAAGGTATATTTGAGTTGAGCACAGTTCATATGAAAATAGAGATGGAAATAATGATCCAAAGATGTATGTTTCTGTTTCTCTGTTCCTTAGCACCTCAACAAAGCAAGGAGAGAAGAAAGGAAATGTGTTTCTCCTTTTTCTTTTTTGAAGTTAAGACAGACATCTATGAATTAATCTTTTAGGAAGTGCAACAAATTCGCATTCAAGCATCCAGGAAACTGCTGGAGTAGCATGGGGCTAGAGGGCTGTGTCTTTACCTGTTCTCTTTCCTGTATGTATACTTGTACCTTTCCGTGTATTTGTAGCCTGTTTTCCCTCCATTTGATATCTCTCCAGTCCTTCAGATCTGGCCTGGATACTTGAGTAAGTTTTAGCTGCTTGGAGCATACGTAGTAAGTACTCTATTCCCCTTTATGCCTTTGCATGGCTGTACAGAAAAAGACCTCAGTCTCTACCACTTTCAGAAAAGATCAAAGTCTTAACAAGAATATTTCTTTCTAACTATCCCCCCTCAAAAGAGACTACAGTTGAGCTCTCCATGGCAGGAACTACCTCTTACTGTCCATACCCATTCTCCATCAGAGTCTCCTTGCACATAATTTGCAGCACAGCAGCAGCAAGGGCATAAAAATAAATAATCCCAAGAACTGGTACAGAGCAGCAAAGATAAACCTCTCTATTTTCAGATTTGGGTGTATTAATATGTTAAAAATCTTGGGTTTGCACATGTTGGAGCCCCGGAGCACCTTGTGTGAGACAAAAAGCTAAGATTAAGGCTTCCTGTTTGTGTGCACGGGTTCAAAGCTGGATGCTTTCTTCCTCCCTACACATCATTCATTTGGAAAAAGATACTGTTCTTCAATGATTCCTCATGTTCTGGATTTCTAAATATGCAGAGTGAGGATTCAATCCTCTTGACAGTCCAGGGTGAAAGCATGTGTACACCTTTTGAAAAATCAGCTATTGTCTTAGAATATATGTATGGTGGCTGATTTTCTGAGGTATGCACTGTTGTGCACCCTGGAGAACCATAAAACCTCTCCCATGTGAAAGCAGCAACTACGCTTACAAAATGATACACGTGCCAACTGTGTCAAGAATCTTCACAGTAAAGACTCCCCAAGATAACGCCTGCGTGATAGGCAGTTAAATTACATTATGTAAATTGCATGCAGATCTATGCACTGCATATGATAATTAAAACCTTTGTAAATACATATTTGCAAACTACAATCTGTCATGGTCTGCAAGGTTATAATCTACTTTTTTTAATAATGAATGGTGCAAAAACTCTGAAAATTCAAACAGTGAATGATAATAATTTGAAACATAAAGACCTATCATTTATCAATTCAGGTTTCTAACGGTGTCACTCATTCAAAAAAACCCACCAATTCACTAAAAAAAATTGGAAGCCCTTGTCAACAATTTGTGATTGCATAAAATGTAAGAACTAACATGCTGCTGCAACTGGTGTCTTCAGTAATCATGGATGGGAAGTGGAAAATTGTGTACGCGATGCTATGAAACAGAACCCAGCAAGAACAGAAAGTTTACTAAGAAATCACAGAATCACAGAATCTTAGGGGTTGGAAGGGACCTCAAGAGATCATCGGGTCCAACCCCTCTGCAAAAGCAGGCTCCCTATCTCATATTACATAGATAGGCGTCCAGACGAGACTTGAATATCTCCAGAGGAGACTCCACCACCCCCCTGGGCAGCCTGTCCCAGGGCTCTGTCACCCTCACCGTGAAAAAGTTCTTCCGCATGTTGGTGCGGAACTTCCTATGCTTCAGCTTACAGCCATTGCCCCTTGTCCTGTCCCCACAGACCACTGAAAAGGGGCTGGCCAATTCCCCCTGCATCCCATGTCTAAGATACTTATAAACACTAATTAGGTCCCCCCTAAGTCGTCTTTTTTCCAGGCTGAACAGACCCAGTTCACTCAGCCTTTCCTCATAGGGGAGATGTTCCAGACCCCTAATCAACTTTGTCGCCCTTCTCTGGACTCTCTCCAGGAGGTCCCTGTCTTTTTTATACCAGGGAGCCCAGAACTGGACACAGTACTCCAGGTGGGGCCTGACCAACGCAGAGTAGAGGGGGAGGATCACCTCCTTCGACCTGCTGGACACACTCTTCCTGATGCATCCCAGGATCCCATTGGCTCTCTTGGCCACCAGGGCACACTGCTGGCTCATAGCCAACCTGTCATCAACCAGGACCCCCAGGTCCTTCTCCACAGAGCTCTTTTCCAACAGGTCATCCCCCAGCCTGTACTGATACAGTCGGTTATTCCTCCCCAGGTGCAAGACTTTACACTTGCACTTGTTGAATTTCATTAGATTTCTCCCAGCCCAGCTCTCCAGCCTGTCCAGGTCTCTCTGGATGGCAGCGCAGTGTTCCTGCGTGTCAGCCACTCCTCCCAGCTTTGTATCATCGGCGTACTTGCTGAGGGTGGATGCTATTCCCTCATCAAGGTCGTCAATGAAGATATTAAACAGGACTGGACCCAACACTGAGCCCTGGGGAACACCGCTAGTCACAGGCCTCCATTCAGATTCTACTCCACTGATCACGACCCTCTGAGCCCGGTCTGACAGCCAGTTCTCAACCCACCTCACTGTCCACTCATCTATCCCTTGTTCCCTCAGCTTCTCTATCAGGATGTTGTGGGAGACAGTATCGAAAGCTTTGCTAAAGTCAAGGTAGATGACATCCACTGCTCTCCCTCCATCCACCCAGTTGGTGATGACATCATAGAAGGCTATGAGATTGGTCGAGCACGATCTCCCCTTGGTGAATCCGTGCTGACTACTCCTCATGACCTTCTTCTCTTCCAGTTGTTTGGAGATGGCATCCAAAACAAGCTGTTCCATCACCTTTCCAGGGACAGAAGTGAGGCTGACTGGCCTATAGTTACTGGGATCCTCCTTCTTGCCTTTTTTAAAGACTGGAGTGACATTGGCTATCCTCCAATCTTCAGGCACTTCTCCTGTAGTCCAGGATCTATCGAAGATGATAGAGAGCGGCTCAGCAATCACCTCCGCCAGCTCTCTCAGCACACGTGGATGTATCCCATCCGGGCCCATGGATTTGTGTGCATCCATTCCTTTAAGTCGCTCCTGGACCACCCCTACCTCAACTAGAGGGGAGCCATTCGTTCCCCAACCGACAAAGCACGACATATACGACAAAGCACTTGCATAAGGTGGCCTTGGGAATGATTTTTAAAATTAATCTTTCAATTTTTCTCAGAAAATAGCCCCTCCTGTAGGACACTAGAGTTCAAACCTTAATGGCCTCACATAGCTGTCTCGTAGGGAGCAGGGTTAAGTGGTAAATCACACCAGTCTCTTTCTGGTGGTCTCTAGTGACATTCGGCTCAAGTCCTGACCGGGTTTGACTTGCTCTTCAATCTATAGCCAATGGCAGGATTACAAACCACAGTAGTGTAGTAGTGCTGTGTCAGTTAGGAGTCTAAAATAAGTAACTGCACAGTCTGGCACCAAACACTCCTCCTGTGCCTTCTTGTGTCTGTGTGTGAGATTGTCACAGCAGCAATCTTCTCTCTCCCTCTTGTTTTCCATTGCCCTCCCAGAAGGATTTTGAGTGGTTTTCTCCTCCTGCTTCCAGTTTGGAGAGATGATGCTTTCACCTGACTTGAGTCATGACTGACCTATGAAGGTCAACAGCTAGGAGAAAACTAAAGGCTTGAATTCAAAGTACATTTGAGCTCAGCGCAGTTTGTGGGGAAAGGAACAGGTACAAATCTCACGGCACCTTGTGATGCTGACTGCAAAAACCAGGCAGCTTGGAAAGGTGATGATTCCTGCCTATCTCCATTTATGCCTGAGGGAGTAAAACTACTGGCCTAGAAACCCCCTTTTTTCCCCCCTTTCTGCTGGCAAGATTAAGTGAATTTGGTTCTTCTAGTTTTAAGGAGGTCAGTCAGTGCCCATCAAGCCTCAAGTTACAGCGTGATAGTACAGAGCCTTTCACCCTGGTCTTGCCAGCGGTCAGATACAGGCTTATCTGTAGCCATGGGACTAATCTCCTAAAATTGCCGGGACTTGTCACGTATGTAAAACTATGCTCTTATGAATTCATGGTTTGGCACCTGAGGAAAAGTTCTCTTGCCTTTCGATACAATCATGTAGTACTGAATTATCAGGATGGATGAGTGCAGACGTGGCCTTTTCTCTTCATGTTTGAAATGATACTTAGTAACGGTTGGCACCTTTCAGCTGACTGTGGGGATTGACTGATAACACTTAAGCCTGAGCATGAAAGTCACTTTGCCAGTTGCTGACTTGTGCATATTGGACAGTTTCAGCTGGCGTCTTCTGTTTGAGGCACGTGCTACACAGGCACTGAATATCTTTGGTAGAGATTGCCAGAGAAGAGGTCCATCCTCCTTCACAATAAGCTTTTTTTTCTTTTCAGTACATCAGCCTGGTGAAATAGACATTTTTTGAGAGAGTCTACCGCTAGAAGAGGGCATCTAAACAGCCGGCGACTGTACTGTCTGTGAATTACTCCAGGCCTGATTCTGCCACCTATGCTCATATCAAATAGCAGCACTGATTTTTTCAGCAGAGCTGCCTATGAAATTATCCACCTGCCACACTGGTACTTTCTGAGTTGGCCTTATGCTGAGCTCTGAGTTTCTGTACATTCTGTCAGAAGAGCAGGCAGGAGGCCATCACAGTAGTACAACTCCTGCATGCAGGCAGGAGAATCTGTGGTGGATTTTCCAGTGGGGTGCTGTCAAAAAAGACTTTTATAAAAAGAGAAAATTGAATTTGAAGGCTTACAGGTCTGACCAGCTCTGGAAATCCAGAGCACTGGCATTCATCAGGACCAAATAACAAATGACTGAAACTTCACTTATCTCTATTAAGGGGTTTGTAGTGTTCTGGAATGTCTCTAAATTAGCAGTGTCTGACCACCACACAGAAAGATGGTTTTGCAAAAAGCGCTTCCCAAGTAAAATATCCAGTCTTTTGTTACTATAATCCATCATATAATAATTGTCCTTGAAAGTCAAGTTATTGACATATATAACAAAATGGCATGACAATTTGTTGACTGTTGAATACTTGGAGTATTGCTGTCCTCCTATTTAAGTCTGTTAGAAGTTTAACATAACAGCAGGACCGCTGACAGCTTTGAGAGCAATGGTAAGAAGGCATTCAGAAACGTGCTCTGCGGGAATGTATATGGTGTGACAAGAAAGTGTATTGACATGGGCTTTAGCTTTGTGGAAAGGAGAGAAAGGCAAGAATATAGGCTCTGATCTTTTGGTGTGACAATTATGGATGCATGGGGCTCTGCTACCCTAAATGAGTGGGATATCAGCAGGGAGGCTCTGTGAAGGTTGGAAGTTTGAATCTAACATTTCCAATTTGCATAGGCATAGCCACCTGTAATATTGTTTTCAAAGTGGATAAAAATAGCCACCAGCATAGGAACAGAACCTGTCCAAAATAACGATGGAAATTAGTTTAATGGTTGATTTATTTGATTTTATAATTACAAGAATATCTGCTGAAGGCAGAAGGATTATTGCAAAAATAATTAATTTAGCATTTATAAATGACTTTTTAATCTTAATTTCTTTTATATTTTTTTATGACTTGGCCAATAAAACATTAAAAGCCCTTATTGCAAATGCCAAATGCTTAAGAAAGTGTTCCCTTAGCTAATGCAAAGGGAGTTGAAAAAACTGCCAAGGATGCAGCTGTCCAGATAGAGAAGGCTAAATCATTTGCCTTCTACAGTTCTGGTCCACCAGATCAAGCCTTATAAGGGTGCAAGCATCAAATTGCCGGTCAGTGTCCATGGCTGACAAATGTGTTCCCTTTGTTTTCCTGTGAAAAGGTGCTACCTTGTACAATAATGACATGGCAAGTAGTCTTCATAAGCAACAGCATGCTTTCTTTCTGCTCGCTTGCTTATTTGAAAGAAGCATCTGGAATAGTAATGCTCTGAGTGCTGTGCGGGGAAGCAGAGCAGAGCTGCTGCATAGTTTAAGAGTTAAGGCCTGAGGAGATGAAAATAGAAAGCCTGATTGCTGGTTGTCTCATCAGCCCTTGTGAAAAGCAGCTGACAGTGTTCATGTTTGGAAGAGGAGAGGAAATTGGAAATCCATTACATTTCTCCTGGTATTTCTGTCACAGGAATGTATGTAACCGCAGTTCAGAGAACATGGAGAGGCTAAAGTGCTGAAGCCACAATTTAGAAGTCCATTGTCCCACACTAGCATAATAGTGAACTGGTTAATCAAAAAAATAGCTTTGTTTCTTTAAACCCAGCCTGTGAAAATGGGAAATAGGGCTTCTGAAAGTAGATGGGGAAGCTCTGGACTTTTTTTCTTTCTGCTAGATTTTTGCTGTGAGCGAGTGCTGGCATTTGGATTTGGCATCATGAATGTCAGCTACCAGACTGGGGCCTGGACCAATAGTAGCTTGCAGTATATCAGTGACCATTTTGATTGTGATAAACACCACAAAACCATAACAAAAGCAGTTATCTCTTTCTTTCCTGAGAGTGAACGCAGTGGTTGCTGGTTTGACACCCACACTCTTGTCCCTCCCCCACTGTTTCTGTCTTCACACTTTAAACCCTCTCACAGAGCTTCAGTTCAGCTGTTGCACAAGGTATCTCTCCCATTTCCGGGCCAGAAAGTCACACAAAACCTCCATCCTTGGAAGGCAGTTTGGATGGTGGATATTGGGCCACCTTCTGAAATCTGCAGCAAAGGCACACAGGAAGACGTTTTTGCAAAAACTGCTGCACATGGTGTTACTTCCTGCTCAGGAGGATAAAAGAAAGAAAGCAGGTGGAAAGCAGTACATTCTGGCAACAAAAGAATAGTATATGCTGCCTTTTTTAATGAGATTTCATTTTTCTGTTGAATCGGCTACTGGTCTTGTGGTTCTGTCACTGACATGCACGCTGTCATCTGGACTTCAGTATCGTGCTGAGGCCCGGCATTAGAAATGTCAAGTTTTTAAACTATTGTCCTCAGGAACTCTATCAATTATTCATACAATGTTCCTAGACAATCCTTCCCCCTGCCCCCTTTTTTTTTTCTTTTTTGAATATACACAGTAAAAAGGAACATAGCCAGAGATTATAACAAGATTTTAGGACTCTGATAATCCTCCCATGACTCCTGGTAGTGCCCTTAGGGTATCTTTCAGCACAGGCAGCTTGCAGTTGCCAGGATGGCAGGGCTCCCCTGAGGGACCAGATGACTCCTTTTTGCTTCCTTGACTTTACTTGAAAGTAGAGCAAAGCTCCCATATGAACTTCAACACGTATGAACTTTTTTCCTCTGATTCCACTGCCTTCACATTTTGTTGCACACAAAAGTAATCAGATTTAACAGTTTGAGGAACTTGAAGGGAGAACAAAAACTACGTGGGGCCAGAAAGAGATGAAGGATCATTAGGTAACAATCTGTGTTCCACTTTAGGGGAACTCTTCCATCAGCTGACCTTGGAGAATCATAGAATCATAGAATGGCATGGGTCGTAAGGGACCCCAAGGATCATAGAGCTCCAACCCCCATGCCACAGGCAGGGCCACCAACCTCAGGCCTGGATCTCCACAAGGTTGCCCAGGGTCCCATCCAACCTGGCCTTGAACACTTCCAGAACCTGAAATACCCTTTTCCTGGCCTTTACAGAATTGTTCTGCTTTGCTTTCAGAGTGAATTTAGTAATTTTCCAAGCCAAACTTGCAGGGGAGAAGAAATAATGTTTTGCTTCTGGAATCCAAACAGTAGAAAAGCTACCTCCTTTCTGGAAAGCCTTGGCCTGATTCACTTCATCTTTTTGACTCACTAATGTTTCTGCTTGAGTCAACAGTTTGCAAACCGTAAACATTGTGACAAATAATGAAGTAATCATGCAATTAGGCCTCAATTAATTTTGCTGTAAGAGTAGACCTCTTGCTTGTTTCCCCCCACATAAGAAAAAATAAATATTGTGTCTTTTTCTCCCCTCTGGTGCCAGTTTTTTGTGTTAAACTAGGTGTAATCCAGAAAGTTTGTTCTCCTGGTTTTATCTCTGTAGGATTTTCTAGACTGTTGATCTCTTGTGAGGCAGAATGTATTGTACTTTTAACTAGTTGCCCTCAGCACATGGACAAGTGTGAGGTAGGGGGGGGTGCAGAGAGGATAAGCTGTGGCTTCTTTCCCTCTCCAAAAGTGAAGGCAGCCTAGTGGGGCAGGAATGGAGAAACTGTGGCTTTTGAACTCTGTGTACTCCTGTGGCAATTCAGGAGCAGCTGTCAGGCCAGGGCTGTGCTACGCCGGTTATCATTCAGGCCATTTTTCCAGTTGCTCACAGCATGGATACAGCAGTTAACATCAATGTCAGCTAAATCATGCAGCTGTTCAGTCGGGTGGCTGGGGACCAAAAAATCCCTTATCCCCAATGCATAGTCACTTTACACCTGTTTGACTAGGACTGTGACAGAGCGTGCTACTTCAAATTTTGTATGTTTTTCATTGTGGCATGCCAGGCACATCTTGAGAGGTGGTGGAGGCCCCATGCCTGGAGATATTCAAGGTCATGCTTGATGGAGCTCTGGGTGACCTGATCTAGTGAAGATGTCTCTGCTCACTGCAGGAGGGTTGGACTAGATGACCTCTAAAGGTCCCTTTCAACCTTACACATTCTATGATGAATGTCCCATAAATGCCCTCAGCTGGTGCAGTCTGCACCCGACACTTTCTTCAAGGCTGTAAGAGGCTCCTAACAAGGACCTTGGCTGTCCAGAGTTGAAGATGCAAGCCTTTTTTGGGTGAAACAGACACTTGTGTCTCAGTGTTCAGTCACATTTTTTTCCTTTTGAGCTTTTTGCCGTTGTAAGTGCTTCATTTGTCGGCTTTCACAGCAGCAGTGCTGCTGATTTGATTCTAAGTGGATGGAACTGGATCTGAGATGCCAGAATAATCTATTTCTCTCTTGACATGCCCAGCATATTAAAATTAAGCAATGACAGACTTATATTTGCACTTAAATTAGACCATAATAGCACTGCTCTTAGGGGACCCTAATAAGAACTGGAGAGTGACGCTAAATCAATGGATGTCTTGTTAAAAGAACTAAACTGAAATTCAGACGCTAAGGTTTTTGTTCAAACCTGTTAAAAGTAGACTTTCCATGAAATAATGTTGTCAAGAAAGAGTTTGATCTTTAGCTTTCCAAAAGTATCTCTTACATGAATAAACAGAGAAGTAAAATAGAAAGCCATTGTTTGTTTAAAAAAAAAAAAAGAGGAATACAGAAGCACACGTTATCACAAATCCCATGCAGTGCAAGAATAGCGTGTGGTTTTCTTTTTAGTTTGATCCAACTTTATCAAGTATTCTTATTCTATTCTCTTTAAGCACAGTGCAGTTCTCACTTTATGTTTGATTTGAATTACTCTTCCAGCTGTAAGATCCAGGCATGCTGAGACTGCTTCTGAAAAACACCCGGGATCCTGGCTCAATTTCCTTTCCACTGATATTATTTCTTTCAGTTTCCATCCCTTACAGGACAGGCTGAATAAGGTAGAATCTCTTCAGTAACAAAGATGTCACACAAGAAGCTGGGCCCAAAAGTCTTTTCCACAGGCACAAGGATAAAGCCTCATCATTCCAGATGGGTTAGTGAGGACTCTGCGTGAAATCTGTCAGACTGCTCACTACAAGTCTCCATCACTGTGTTTTCCTCTTTCTCTCTCTACCTAAATTTTAGACATACCTTTAGAGTCCCCCTTATTCACTTGCTTCCCAGGGAGCCAGCCTGCCTTTTGGTTGGCTGGTTTTTTTTCAAAACAAATTTCCTTTCTTTGTGTAATAAGTGAGGGTTTTTGCCTCTTTTCAGTGACGGTTGGGCAGACAGAGATGAAGTCATTGAAGGTTACGAACCTGAAGCAAATGGAGGCATCACTATCAAACTGCAGTCTCCGGAGGTCTTGTCGTTTGATGACTACTATCTGAAGCTACGCCTGGACACCAATACCCGCAACCCCTGGTTTCCTGAGTTCTGGCAGCACAGATTTCAGTGCCGCATCCCGGGGCACCCACTAGAGAATCCCAACTTCCAGAAGAACTGCACTGGTAACTTGTCAATTATTTTTCTGTTTGAATCCATGCTCTTCAAAGATTTGTCTTTTTATTTCATTTTGGTTTATTTTTTTAAATGCACAAGTCACTGATGACAAATGTCAACCCCAAACTGTACAGTTATAAATTCTAGTTCTGGTGGGAGTAGAACTGGCACTGGTTGCACAGCCTTCTCTCAATTTAATTCTGCTCTGTTATGGAGTGATTTGTTCCCTTTTCATGTTTAAGGGCTATGCAAAGGCTGACAAGAGTGTCCAAGGTTATAGTATGGCTTGTAAAAGATAGGTAGCTGTTCAATTTTAGCGAAAACAGGAATAAATTAAAATTACTTCTTTTCTCAAAGATAGCTTTTCTAATCAGCTGGATAATCAGAAATTCACAAAAAATAAATGTTATGGAAAATTGGTGTCTTAAAATTGGCCAGTCATTTGCTTCACCCTTTCTTTTCTTCACCCATTAAAACATTTGCAGTTTGTTTCCACTAAGTAGAACTCATAAAAAACATACTGTCCTGCAGACAGAAGTAACTCTTACCTCATAGCAAGAGAATTATATTTCTGCATAGACAGGTTTTCTCTTCTATGGCAGAATGAAGCCATGGGGAAAAAAACAACAAAACCCTATAAAGTCTGTCTTCCCATGGATTTCTGTCCCATTCTTGATATCTCCACCATCTCTATTCTGTAGAAGCGATCTCAGTTGGTCCTTGTGTGGTCCCTGAGCTGAATTCCCACAGTGTGATGGAATTACAGAATGACTGGGTTGGAAAAGACCTTTAAGATCGAGTCCAACCGTACCTGTCCTCTACTAAACCATATCCCTAAGTACCTCATCTACTCATCTTTTAAACCCATACAGGGATGGTGACTCAACCACCTCCCTGTGCAGCCTGTTCCAGGCCCTGACAACTGTCAGTGAAATGTTTTTTCCTAACATCCAATCTGAACCTGCCCTGGCACAACTTAAGGTCATTTCCCCTTGTCCTACCTCCTGTGACTGAAGAGACCACCACCCACCTCTCTACAACCTCCTTTCAGGTAGTTATAGGTAGTGATAAGGTTCCCCCCTCAGCCTCCTCTTCTCCAGACTAAAAAAACCCTGCTCCCTCAGCTGCTCCTCATAAGGTTTGCCACCCAGCCCCTTCACCAGCCTGGTTGCCCTTCTCTGAATATGCTCCAGATACTAGTTTCTCCCTTCTCCATCAGTAACACTTCTTAACAACAGCTTCCATGTCACCTTCCCCCTCCCTGCCCCCAGTTCTCTTACTAACAGCTGAGACATATCACCAAATGCTGTCAGTGCTGCAGAACTGGCCTGGTGTCCTGACTGGCACATGGGCTGGCCCAGCTGAGTGCTGAGGGGCCAAGGGCAAGACAGACAGGCTAAATAAATGCTAAGGTTATACTGATATCCTTTCTTTTCCTCAAAGAAGTCATTAACTTTGGACTCTACCAAAATGTTAATTTATATTGTATATATTTAATTGGTTTTGAGACTGCTTCAGCTCAGACAAAGGAGTTAATACTGGCTAAAAAGGGCAGAAATTACTAAGGGGAGATTGAATGACGGATGCATAATAGAAACGCATCGCCTCCTCTCTTATGAAAAGCTTAAAATTGCATTGTTTTGGTCATCCCATTCACATAAACAAGTTTCATGCTGATACTCCATAAAAAGATCCCATTTCTGAGGAAATAGTAGCAGGATGTATAGATGAGTTTTCAGGCAATAGTTGCTGTAGATTAAAATTGTACTTGAGCCAAAAGTCAGTTAAACAAATTAATAGAAGAAAACCAATAAGGGCTTTCATTTTATGAAAAAAACAGCACCCCACGACCTCAAACTGGTGTAGGGCATCGCAGGGTTGAAGCCACTGAACACTGGAGAGTGTGCTGCAGAGGTACTGTTACAGGCCTGCCCTGGTGGTCTGTGCTTCTCAAGGCATCAGATATGAGATAGGAATCGCTACATTCTGATAGTACTGGTGAAACACAAAAAAATTTGTCTACATTGGTAGACTCTTGACTGTTAACTGTCACAATTCAGGCACTCAAATATCTTTTCCTTCTCTAAAAAGCTTTAAATTTTTGTATGAAGTCTCAAAATGTGTGATACTTTTTAGGCTTTTCTGAGAAGCCATCAGCTCTTAAATTTAGTGGTAAACCACAGATAACCTTCACATTTATGACTGAAAAGGTCATAAATGTCTTAAATCACCAAAGGGATGTAGTACAAGGCATCTATTGCTAATAATGGCATACCTACACGGTCAAGAGACCTACCTGACCCCACCAAATTTGGGGGCAATAAAGTTTTTTTTAACTGCACAGAGCTGACTGGTGACTGTCTGGCATGACCAGAGCTTTCTGCACACATGTATTTATCTGACCTCTCAGTAGCATTAATAATGTAACTTCAAATGCTAACAGCTTCAAAGCTTGCTGGCGGAGCCTTTCTCTCCAAGGAGGTCTATTATGACAGTGCCAAGAAACTGCCTTCTTCCCCTCTCACAAATTTGGAGACAGGCTTCTTCACAAGCTGTCTGTTAAAAAAGAACTCTGAATTGCTTCTTCTCTCCTTCACAAAGTATCTTCATGCACAAATTTGAAGGAGAGAATCCATGGTGTTCAATAGATTATAAACACTGATATTTGAAATCCTTTAAAAATACCAATAGATGATGTTCGAAATTCTTTGTAGTACTGCAAATTTAAGCACTGCTGCTCCCTCTGCATCACTCCAGGAAAATTATTAGTATTCAATACTGGTACTGAGCACCTTAACTCCATTATATCTAAGAGCTTTCACTCTTACCTTGCAGTATTCCATCAATATTCTTGAACAAGAACATAGGGTCCTGTGTTATGGAAAAAGCTGAGTCCCCTGTGGTCCCAGGAGTCCATTTACATTATTAGCATGCGCTATGACTATCTCTGGGTCCTGATCTGTTCTGTTTTCCAGAAGTGCACTGGTAGTCCTCACTGAGAACAAAGTACACCCCTACTTCTGCATAGGCAGAAAGTCTACTCACATTCATCTTCCATGTCTGAGGACTTAATGTCTCAGGAAAATACCTAATGCAATAGAAAGCCAAGGAAAAAATACTTGTTATATTTAGGGGAGCATAGTGTATTTGTAATTACCCAGGGGTAGATTGCCTAGGATCAGCCAGAAGTGAAAGAAAAGAAGAAAAGGCAGTGTTCTCCAAATACCTTATTAAAAAAGATTCAAAATCCTTGGACCTATCTGTTTTGAAAAGGAGATTAATTACAAAGTTTGTATTTGAGAATCTTCAATTACTGCCTGCCCAGTATAATTTGCTCATATACAACCTAATCACTTTACTGAGCAATTTATTCAGAATTGCCACTGGAATGTGAAGTTCAATTTTCAGCATTCATGGATAGGCAAGGACTTCTCCTCAAGCAATTACAGCTGCTGCATTTGCAATTTCTCACACCCTGTTACTGTTGAGTCAGCACTAACTTGGGATTGCAGGCTCTCTAGGAAGAAAGGGAAAGCCAGTTCCTAGAAACCCCCCTTCTCTGATGACAGGAATTGCTGCTTCAATTCCCACTTTTCATCCCTGAGAAGACGGCTGTTGTCCTTCAGGAATTCTTACATTATATGGACTTCTCAAGTTGTTGGCCACATTTTCAACATAGCTTATCTGGATGTATTAGGACTACAGGAGTAGTAGCACAAATTCTTGGGAGAAGATGATCATAGAGACTTTTGCAGTGACTGCTCTTTTGCATCACCCCTTCTTACAAAAATTGAACAACTTACTTTCCTTGCTTGGGAGGGAGCCAAATGAGTGGGAGCTATTTTTGACTCATTCTTTGCTAATGTTGTAGCCAAATGACTTTCTCCCTACCCCACTCTCTCTCCATCCCTCCCTCTTTCTCTCTCTCTGCTATAGGAGATATTCTTCCTCTGCATGATCAGGTTCAAATCTAGAAATGTTGTTATATGCAGGTGTATTGGGTCTGACTGGAATGGAGTTAACTTTTACCCCATAGCCCTCACAGTGCTGCACTTTGTATTTGTAGCTAGAAAGGTGTTGATATGATACTGGTGTTTTGGTTATTACTGGCACAGCATCAAGGCTGCCTCACCACTCTCCCACCCCACCTCAAAGACCAGTAGACTGTGAATGGGCAGGACATTGGGATGGGACACAGCCAGGAAAGCTGACCTAAACTGACCAAAGTTTCCCTACAGTACGATGTTGTGCTCTGCAATAAAAGCTAAGAGAAAGGAGAAGGAGGGGTAGGCATTTGTCTTCCAAAGGAACTGCTACATAATCCAAAGGATTTTCCAGAGACTGACTGGACACTGTCTACTGATGGAGGTAGAGAATAAATTTTTAACTTTGCTTCAGTGCGTGGTCTTTGATTTTCTTTAGTGGACTGCCTTTATCTTGATCTATGACTTTTAAATTTTATTTTCTCCCTCTGTCCTGCTAGCCAGCCAAGTTCAACCCACCACAGTAGAAAAGAGGTATTCGTATACAACCATTCTCCTGTAGTTTCCTTGATATCCAGTAGGCCAAACCCATTTCCAGTACAGAGTTGCTGCTCTTAAACTGCCCATGCCACTAAGGTACTTGCAATGTTTTCCATATGTAGCTATGTTCTTTAGAACAGAAAGCATGTCCTGCAACTCTGCATGGATCCCTGAATGATCACGAGGTTCAGAACTTAGCACCATTCTTCATACCCTTTAGATGAAAAGTCAGAACAGAGCAGGTCATTTTAACACTTACAGAAAAGAATCTGTTTCTGAATTTGAGATACTAAGAAGCTACCTAAGTCAGGAAGGATGTGGCGCAAAGTTCCCTTAGCACAAAACCTCAGGCTCTGCCCCAAGCAAAAGTCACAGCTTGTCTCAGTCCATCAGACAACTCAGCCTTTTCCGTATTTTGGAGATTGTGAGGAGATTGTACACTGACAGCAAGATAAGTGGTAAACGGCGCATGTCAGGCAACAAAGTTCAGATACCCTTCCAACAGTCCTGTAGGATGTTTTTTCCTCCCTGATCTGATGAAAATAGCCCAAATGGAAGTGGCTTTCTCTCCACAAAACTACAGTGACAAATATTTCTGTGTTGGACTTGGTGAGCCCACATAGGCCAGAATTAAATGCAAGTTACACTCATGCAGAAATGATGTAGAAAGTGCAGTGCAAATGCTTGCACAGAGGTCTAACTGCTCATTTACAGGATGCCTTATTCACCTCCTGGCAGATAATACAATGGCTGTAGTTTATGTAAACTGGCCAGGGATGAGTAGTCCTCTGTATCACAAGAGACAGGGAATTGGTTATGGAACTTATGCTCATAGCATTTCATCTGCTGGGACAACAAAATTCATTGGCAGGCAATCAGCACAGACATTTTTTAACACAGCAAAGTGGAACAAAGTGGGCAAATTGTGATTCATTCATTGATTCAATTGACCTTTCAGGAGAAGGATTATTCGTTGGTGTACCCATTTGTGGTGGGCAAGAACAAGAAATGTAGATTTTTTTTTTTTGGGGGGGGGGG
>VZTU01008191.1:77494-155079 GCA_013400835.1 Zapornia atra
GGGGGAGGTGTGTTTTGTTGGTGCTCTGGGGTTTTTTTGTTTTGGTGTTCGTTTTGGTTTGGTTTTTTTCTCCGTAAGACGTCACAGACCAACTTCCCTGTAGGATGCTTACTCATACCCTGGTCATGCCATAAGGCTTTCTGTATCTGCTGATTCCCATCTCAGTCCAAGAGAAATGCAAACAATTGGTCTGAATGCAGCCAGAGTGACAGAATCACTCAGTCTGGAAAGGTAGCTCAGGAAGATTGTAGTCTAACCCCTTGCTCAAAGCAGGGTAAGCTGTGAGGTTGCTCAGGGTGTTATTCACTGGGGTCTTGAAACTCCCCAAGGACGAAAGTGGCACAGCCTCTCTGGGCAACATGTTCCACTGCTTGAATATGAAAAAGTTTTGCCTCATATCCAGTCTGAACCTCTCTTGTTTCAAGTTATGGCTATTGTCTCTTATCCTAACACCATGCTTCACTCTGAAGAACCTGTCTCTCTTCTTGCTAACCATCCTGTAGGTATGAGGGGCTGTTGTAAGGTTTCTCTGCAGCCATCTCTTCTCCAGGTTGAACAAGCCTATATCATTCAGCCTCTCCTCAAACGACAAGGACTGCAGTTCTTTATCATCTTGATCGCCCTCTGCTGAATGTGCTTCAGGTTATGAATGTATTTCTATATTTGGTGTCCATAAACTATATGCAGTATTCTAGATACAGTCTGATGAATGCAAAATAAAGCATGATGATAGTGAGGAGGTAATCACATGCTGCAGTCAATGGCTATGCTATCAGTATCTCCCAGGATGCTGCTTACCTTCATACCTGCTAAGCATCTCTATGGCCACCATATTCCTGTGTCAACTTTGGTCCTAAGAAGTTGTGTCTTTTTCCATCTTTTTTTTCTGTATCAGCAGACTCACTCAGAAAGAAGACATGAGTTTTCATCACAGCTAAGTAGTTCTGGCTGTCCACTATAAATCTTCATAGCATGTCAAATTGTGGGCAGAACAAATTAATGATAGCAAAAAAGCGCTTGTGAGGAAGACTAAATATTCCAAAGAAGGCATTTCTGCATTGGTATGAATAATGTGGTCATACTTTTTGAGACCAAA
The DNA here is from genome assembly GCA_013400835.1 of Zapornia atra. Classification (NCBI taxonomy): domain Eukaryota; kingdom Metazoa; phylum Chordata; class Aves; order Gruiformes; family Rallidae; genus Zapornia; species Zapornia atra. Next base: position 78,591 of record VZTU01008191.1, read on the forward strand.
ATTGCAGGGACTATAAATTATTTTTTCACTGTAAAAAGTTTAAATCATTCACCTTGCTTGGTATAGCCATAGCATGAAAGAAAGAGATGAGCAGGGTCATAGGTGTTTTAGATTTCAGAGGCCCACACAACAACACTTGTAAAGAGCAGCATGGTGTTACAGTTCAACTCCAGGAGCATTATACCCAAGATACTAAATCCAGTAATTTCAACAAATGCTTCTGGAGCCAGCTTGATGTGTTTGCCTGTAGTTAAGATAACTCTGAAAAGCACCTCAAAGCATTTGCTACCCTTATCACCCACTCGTTAGAATGTTACTGGTTTTATTTCATCCAGAGTCCTTATGGATTTAGTAAGGTTAGAGTTTTTTCTGACATAGGATAATAAAGATCTTTTAGAAGATCTACAGAGCCTGTCATGATGCTTTTTTCCCTGTATTTGTCTGTGAAGTTCTCCTTGATTGTACTTACTGCACCAGAAAGGAAGATAGAAGACTGATGGGTAACCTTTCCTATCCTCAGACAGTTTTGTATTTGGCTAAACGTACCTTTCAGACTACATGCAGTCCGCTAGTAATATAGTTCAGAGCTGCTTTTAATCATGGGGCTTTTTCTCAAGACCCACCTTAGTTGTGATGAATTTACATGAGATAACACAGGGCACTGATTTTTCCATGTCAGTGGACAAAAGGCATTTCCAGTGAGAGCTGATCTGAGTAGTTTTCAGTGTTGCAGGTTACACTGTGAGTTGGGCAAATGAGCTCCAGCAGATGTTATTAGGGCTCATTCTGCTGTGTCAGAGTTACTTGTAGGTGCTTCTCTGAGAACATTCCTTCAATCTCAACATCTGCAAGGCTGCCCCATGGAGCACCTGTGCCGTGAGACTTTGCATCAGCAGAAGCATGCACAGTAGGCACTACTTTCACTTACAATATGTCAGAAAGTTCATTATGAGACAGTAGCCTGAGTGCACACATTGCCAGGTCAGTCGCTGCTCGTAAATCGCTTGGCAGTATATAGGAGGCACATTCGTAAGCTTTTGAAGAAGGAATTAAGCTACTGACATGCCACGACTTCTTCAAGATGTGTTGTACCTTGCACATCCTGTGACTTTCCCTCCCTAACCCCTGTTTTGGATTCCCATTATATACTTAAGTCCCTGCAGTGAAGAAGGAGCCAAGTCCCGTGTCACAGTATGAGGCAGTAGATACTGGGATTCATCACACAATAGTAATTGAAACTAATCTCAGTTTCATGGGCAGCCAGGATGAAGCCTGTTGGGGACAACTCTGAAAGAGCTGTAGTTGCTAGACTTGTTAGTCAAGACTTTTACACAGCAGGTAAGACAGGAGAGCTGTAGCCTTTCTCAGACAAGGTTACAGATAGCTTTTAAGGCTTAAGGAAGAGGACGATTAATAACATGTTTATCTCTGAAAAATCATATTAATTATTCAAATAAGATGATCTGTGGCCAGGTTTTTGTCCATTTTGCTTCTAGCTTCTTATTTCTGTGTTTGGAAGAAGGCAGCTACACTTATCTAGTATTTTTTATTTCCAAAAATACTTCTAAAACCAGGCTGTCAATCAAAATACAGCAATAAATATTTTTCTTCTTTTGGGATCTGTGAAAAATTGGGGTCATCAAATAAAGGAAAGAAGCAGTATACATATGTCTTGGTAAACAGCATAGGAGGCAGTTTGCAGAACATATACGTATTACAGCAGGATATGACAAAAATTTTCTGAATCTACTATTTACGCTTAATTTTCCATTGTGGGTTTTAACAGTCAAAGTTTCCACTTCTGGGATTAAAACAATCCATGGGTAGATTTGTGACATTGTCTTCTGTGTTGCACAAATAAACCGTTAGTGCTGCAAAAGAACAGGACGCACGAATCATGTTCCCTTGTGCCTCCTCTGCGCTCCTCCTGTGGATGGAAAGTATTCCTGACTGCTCAGACTGTCACAAGTGCTTTGAACTTCTATCAGGAGCATGGTAAGGACAAAAGCAAGTAGTTAAAATTAATTTGTTCCTAGAAATCAATTGTTTGCACAGGTCACACATAAGAACAATTAGCCCAGATATAAGCATTTAACCAAAGCAATAAGTAAACCAGATGAAATAACACATGTAACTGATCTGAAGACAAGTCCAATGGCATTCTGTCAGCCCACCTGGTCTTTTATGAGATCATATCTTCTGTTTTCTCATTTACCTGTAGGTGGAAAGCTTCTAAATTCAGCTTGTAGTTTTCCAGGTTGTCATTACTGGTGGCATTACCCCATAAATACAGGTCTAAAGGAGATACAGTAGAGGCTAATGGATAGGTGCAAACCCACATGCTCCCACATGTCTAGTCTCGGCCCAAAGATACCCTTTATGCATAAGGATGTTTTCTGAAAAATAGCTAAAAGGGTTCCAAAAATAAATTGATTCCTCTTAACAGATATTGGGCAAACAGTAGCATAAGGAACAATAAATTATGAGCCTGACTAGTAAACCTTGAATCATACATACCACAAATTTTCCTACTCAGAATAAACTCTATTGGTATCAATGGTGACAATAATCTGATGGGAAGTGTGTGCTCCAAGGAGCAGGGATGCCCGCTCATACTGGGAGGTCTGGCAGAGGACAGAAGTCTGCTAATATGGAGGGAGCTAGGGAAGAATAATGGAAGCAGCTATTGCAGCTAGGCTGGTCTGCTCCATGGCAGCAAAGCAAGGTGTGAGACAAGGTGATTCCTAAAGTTTTCAGCTCAGAATTTTGAGATTCATACAACAGAAACCAGCTTTGGAGGAACTTTCATGTTTGGAAGGAAAATTTAGCTCTGGATCTAGGCTCAACTCTATAGAGTTGGAAAATTAGGGCTCTACAGTTCACCCTATGCAGAGTAACATCTACTTTCTGCAAAGGCCAGTTTACTCTGCCTGTTTTTCCTGGTTTATTTTATCTAAAAATTCACATCAGAAGGGCCCATTTTCAGATCTCAAGTGCGTTAGCAATTTGTGTTTGGCTGGGCTAGATAGCCCTTTTTGTCTGCATTGTCACATCTGGCTACACCCAGGAAAAAAGGAGGTATGCTAAAATGGATGCTTTTGACGTTCTTTGAAATCTGAAAGAATCCTGCTTCTGTTTGTCTGTTGAATTTAATGTGTGAATAAAGATGAGGGCCACTTATTTCATCTTCTGATCTGCTTAGTTCTCCTTTGCTGCTAATCAGAGATGTATTGTCCTCATGCAGACGTCATTAAAAAGCTTCTAAGCTTAGCTTCGCTTTAAAGTGGATATTTCCTCTGTTACTGTACTTGAACACAGTTCTGGGCATATGACCAGTTAAGAGGAAAATAAAGCCAACCCGTGTATTTGCTATTAATGTATTGCGTATTGGAAGGGTTACAAGGCAATATGTGGATCCTGCTAACAATCATTTGAAAACTATGCTTAAATTAAAACAAAAACTCTGAGCGTGCTCAGTTAAAGTTTAACAGAGCACAACTAGGCACTACTTAGGGTGGCTGAAGCCACCTTGCTTCTCAGCTCCAGAGCAGCTGCCTTTGATGCCTGGAAGAGGAGGGGTCTCTGAGAGCAACTGCGTGGCTGGAGGGCTGCTGAGTTGTTGGGCACGCGGTGATCGCTCATGATGCATATGTGAAATCTACCACACTGGCATGCAGCCATGGGGTCCCATAATGCTAGTCCTTCAAACAGGAGGTTTCTCATGTGGGGATATGATCTATTTGAAAAACAAAGCACAAAGCCAACAGTAAACTTGGCGAAGGAGAAATTTGGAAGGGGATCTATTTTTGCAGAAGTGAGACACATTGGTGTTCATATTGATTTATACTCGAACAGCCAACATTGATGTTCTTAATACCACCTCAACATTAACATTTTGGGCATTGGAACAGGCTTCCCAGGGAGGTGGTTGAGCCACCAACCCAGGACATATTTAACAGACGGGTAAATGAGGTTCTCAGTGATATGGTTTAGTGGAGGACAGGTATGGTTGGACTTGATGATTTCAAAGGTCTTTTCCAACATAGTGATTTTGTGATTGAGAACAGAAGTGAGGAAGAAGTGGTTTGTTCTTTTGAATAATAATAAAAAAGGAAACCAATAGGTCTGGCTGATGGGTCATTATCATGATGGTACACCATCATGCAAGAATGCTAAAACCCATCTTAAATCAATACAGTTATAAAGTGTGATAAATATTAGACGTATTTCCTGATTGTCTTCATACTCACACAGAACCACAGGAATTTAAAACGGGAAAAGACTGGTTAGGCCAGCTATTCTGTGCCTGCCAGGCTGGTACCCTACTCTATGGGGAGTGCTTGGTCTGATGTAAATGTGAGATATTGACTTGTACCTTTAAAATCCTCATGATCTTGTGCCCATATGGTGAAAACGATGAGCTGTTTGCAGGTCTAGATTAATGCAGAAAGAAGAGTGGTTTGTTTCACCTGCTGTCTCCATGCCAGACAGGAGCACAAACCTCCAGCATGAGTTAATTCTATTATTTGTGTACTTTCTTATTTTTATTATGTTTTTTTATTCTGATCTATAGACACCAACTAATAGTTTTGGGTGTTGTACTGGTGCTGAATGTTTAGCAAATAGCAAGACTAGATTTCTAACTTCTTTGTCCCATTCAATGGTAAAACATTCTATGTTTAATATGAAGGTTGCTTATTTTCAGCTCTGAACCAGCATTTTCTGATGAAGATGCCCAAAATTAGGCTCACGAAGTACATGATCTGAGACCTAGATAAACTGGCCTGACTTTTAAGGGTACAGATCTCCCATAATTCCCTGTAAGTCAACAGCAGCTAGAGAAATTCAGGTATTAATCAAGTCAATTAATTAGATGTCTGAATATGTATTCAGGTTCTTAATTTAAGTATCTAAGGTGGGTAATGTTCTGAAAGCAGCAGCACAATTACTGAGTTCTGTCTCTTTCAGATAAAGTCTCAGGCTTCACATGAAAAGCATGACACTTGAAATTTAATCAGTCCTATTTCCTGTGCTTTTCATTTTTCCATCGTATCTTATAATAGGACATCTGTAAGGGTATCTGACTCAATTCTTTTTTTGTTTTGTTTTTAAATTAAGAGTGAAAGGCGTGATTAAAATGAGATAATTAGCATAAAACTCTGCAAATATTTTTTATTAAATTTGTAAATGGATTACACTTTAATGGTGTTCATTCCTGCCTCATGTAAGAGTAGCAGCAACTCATTATCTGCTAGACTGCTTCCAAATAACAGGTCTGTTAAGAATAGTAGTTCTAAATATGTCTTTAATGGAGCGTGAGAATAAGGCAGCAAGGTTACACAGTTACCTGAGGGAGAGGGGAGGACTGGAGGTTGGGTTTTCTTTTTAATTGTTTCTCCACTAGTGTTCAGGTCGTGTAGAAAATAGGCTCCATGGAATCCTGCCCTTGGAAAGACTGGGTCAGGATCCAGGATGCGCTGGAAGGAGGCTGTAAAGAAAGCAAGAGAAGCAGGCGCATCCCAGGTTTCTGTGGTAATAGCCAATCACTGAAATGGTTCCTGAGGCTTTGGAAGCACGGGCTCTTGTGGGACCCTGCAGAGCCTAGGAGGCTCAGAAGTAGCTTTTTGCTGAACTGGGAGTGACAGAAAAAGCTATAGGACACACAGTAAGAGTAGCAAATTGAATTCCGTGTTGTATATATTCCCAAGAAAAGGGACAGTAGAAAAGAGAAAATAAATGAAAAAGGAAAGAATCAAAGAATAAATTTGGGCTGGGGGATTGTAATACCAGATCAGAGTATGTCTTCTGGCCAGGATCAGACAGGGCAAAAGCTCTCCTTTCTGTTCATCCTCTTTGTGAATCTTCATTACAACAACTGTGCTATTGCCTACATCCTTTAAATGCGAAGGCTGAGCTTGACCATTCAAATGCCTTTGTCAGCATGAACTTTTACTCAGCTAATGAAATAAGGAGATGGATTTCAAATGCTATATCAAGATTGCTGATTATGTGTACAAACCATTCAATTGAGGAACAAAAAAAAATCAGCTGGCATGCTTTATATTCTTGTTTATAATATGAAATTAATTTCCAATTAAAATAGGAGCTGAGAAGTAATATCTTGCTGCAGAAGTTAATAATTTCAAATAAATAATAGAACATGTGGTCATTTTTGCAGGCTGTTTGTATACAATCCAGCTTTTAAGAATAGTAAATTAATAATAATAATTATTATTATTATTTATCAAGCTCTCATAATAATTGTGTTCTTAAAAAGGCACTGGAATCACTTCAGATTATCTTCTCTGTTGCCTGTTTCTAGAATGAACATGTCATTTAATGTTATATCCTAATTATCTGAATTAGAGTAGATGGTTTTTAGGACCAAACTGCTTCTGACTTGGTGGATCCCCCAAGTTCAGAATCACAACCAGAATTTTGATTTCTAGTTTTAAGCCTTGGGTATTATGTTTGAGTATTTGACCCTAGTACTAATAAACCACTGTCATTCCATGCCAGATTCCTGGTCAGTTCTGTGAGTCCTCCAGTAGATGATCACATTATTTTATTTAGAGATGAATTTCCATATGCTAGAAGGGCTAAATATTCTTTGTTTCTTTTTTCTTTCTTTTTATGATCATTGAACAGGGTAAATATCTTTACAGCTTAATCTCTTAATGCTAGTGTTAATTCCAAGCATCATGCATAATAATGAACATTCATAATTTTGTGTGTGTTATAGCAGTCTCAATCTGGCATTTAACTGCAGCCTTGAGAAGGATGGCACACAAGTATAAAATCATGTGTCTTTTCAAACCATTTGAATTGATACTGAACTGTGTTTGCTAGGGAGTTCACGATACAGGAATTGATTTCTCTCGAATAGAGACAGCTATTTTGCTCTACTATTTCACAGTTTATTACTTCCAAAAGACAAAAATTAAGATAATAGCCAAAATGAGGTAATCAACGACCTTAAAACTTATCCTTCTTCTTAATTTTTGGGTTTGTTGCTTCACTGGTGGACATTCTGTCTATTGTATTTCTCAAGCTCATCACATTGCAGAAACACGCACAAACACCATGGGTGTGGATCTTTTTTTTTTGAAGGGAGCAGTTTTTTTCCCCTGCATTGAGCTATAGTCTGTATATCCTTCAGTTTCTGTTTCATTAAAAACCAGTCTTCACTGCAGAGCTCTTTCATCATGATCACTCCACTAACAGCTAGGAACAAAGAGAAGCAATGCTAAAATTTCCTGCCAAGGCTTTAACAGCTTACAGCAGCTCATACTCACAGAAGAGGTTTCAAAAACCAGGTTGCAGGGTTGTTTGGAGGAGAAAGAATCTCAGCAAATCATCCTTACAGGGCCATAAACCCTAGTTTCTTAAGTAAAAAACAGTCTTCAGGCCACAATGTCATCCCCTACAGAAGCTTTATTAGACTGATGAGCCTCTGTCAAGCCACCTGCTAGAAGTGGATCTCTCCAGACTAGCATTTAACAGTATGCGTCATATACATTAACTTGTAGAGAAAGTTACTTGCTTGTTATCTAGTTTCCTGCTCTTTTTCCTGTTGCTATGGATAATTTGTGCAGACATGTATTCTTCCAACTTTTCAACTCTGTGATCAAGTACTTGCAGGTCTTACTGATAGGAACTATAAATGAGTGGGGACAATCTGTGTAGATCGCAACCTGTGGTGGTGCAGAGGCGCACCTTGCCAGGGGCAGCAGGCAAAGAAAGAGGCAGCCCTCTCCGGGGGGTCTGGCATGCATACAGCCGTGCTGGTAGCTTGACGCTTAGGTCATGGTACATGTTATTTCCTTTTCAGCCCTTTCTTTTACTGCTAGTCAACACAAGAGACAGAGCAGGCAATGCAGATTTATGGAGAAGGGGAAAAGGAACTTTTTCTCCACCACAGGCCTGTTTTGCACTCACCTGCCTCCCACTCCAGTGACGCAGTGCTGGCAAAGCCATGCTGCCAGCTGCTGCAAAGGCTTCCAAGCTACTCTTAGCCTCTTCCAAAGGCAGAGAAGGGCTGCAGCATCACACATCAGCTGGGAGTGTTTGCGAATAATATCTCACCCAGACGTGCTCTGCCTGCTCACCCCAGTGCTGTCACGCACAGACATCAGGCAGGCCCAGCCTTTGCATTCACTTGAAGCCGCAGCGAGCCTTTGGGAAATGACAGTCTTCTCATCCCCCGCTTAGCTCCTTTGGGTCACTAGAAGGGAGATGTAAGAGGAAAGCTCTCTGCTCTCTTGAGCGCTGGCACATTTGAACACAGCTTTGTCATCTCCCACAGCGTGAGCATGAGTTATGTGCATTGTCACTTGGTTTTTACATCTTAAATCTGCTTTTCTTGGAGTCATATAGTTGTGTGAGAGAGTGAAAGACCGTGGGGAGAGGAAGAAAGGGCAGGGAGAGGAAGCAAGCTTCAGACTTTTGTGTCTGCTGAGCCAAGTTTGCTGTCTGGGAAATACAGGAGCAGTTAGAGATGGGTTTCCTTCTGTTTTGTTCCCAAGTCACGTGGTAGATGGGCTGGTCCTGCAACTCTGGACTTTGTGTAGGGCTGGTAGCACTGCTGAGTCCCCTTTCTCCTGCCCAGCAACGCTGAGACTCCCCGTGTCTGATTAATGAGTGAGTCAGCAGCCTGTGCAGTGATTTCTCCTCATAATATTTTAGCTTCACTGTGGCACTGTTGTATTTGTGTATGCCAGCCCCATTTCAGAGTCTGACACTAAGCTCTTAAAGCCCTAATGTGCTTACATAACATGATATGGAGAACCAAGAAAGTAAATTTAATTAAACTATTTTCCCACTGCTCCTGACAGACAGGGAGAGACAAAAGGAAGACACTTCTTTCAAACACTAAAGAGTAATGTGTCATCCCCAGAAAAACAGACAAGGAAGCTGAAGACACTGGTACTGTATAGCGCATCTAAAAAGGGGGCTAATCATCTAAAGTTTAGGTGTGACATCCAAAATAAAGGAGAACCTGTGCCTTGATGGCTGAATTCATGTTTTGGGTTCCTTTAGCCATTGGGTTGACATCTGTGAAAGACATGTTAGTAAAAGCAAGGTAAAAAACCCCAAACACTTTTAAATTCAGTATCATCTTTATTCCAGAAGAAGAAAGTTTATTAGTTATTTGACCAACTTGGCTAATGAAAATAAATAACCCATTGCATGCAAATACTGCTGCAATCAGCATCCTGTTAAAACCTTAGAGAATCTTAGTGTGAATTTTTGAGGAGCTTCTGCTGAATGCCCAGATTTTGAATGGCTCTCACTTCTCTCTGTAGTTTTATACAAGAATAGAAGTACACTAATCCCAATTAAAAAGCAACATTCACCAGATGTAACAAAGCAGTAGTGTCTGGGAGACCCATAGATTTCCCCGTGCTCAGAAAGAAAATAGCAGGGTATCTCAACTGATAACTGTAATTGTATCCTAGCTTTTCAGGGAAAAATACATCAAATATAATTGTGTGAATTGAATCTCTTTGCTTGGGGAAATAAAAACCATTTGAAGAATGGAAGTGAAACCTTTCTGATTTAATGACATCCTGAAAATGAAGTCTGCAACCCTGTGAACTCCATTTATTGCTTCATGAGTACTGTAAGATGTCAAATGTTTATCAGCATGTTTTGAAATCTGGTTTAAAACCTGCATTTTGTAAGATACTCCCTCCTTTTAGCTGCCCCTGTGAAAGCTCTGCTTCCTCTCTTCTTGCCAAAGGGCAGAGCAACTCGCAATTCTGTAGAGAGTGCTGCGTTATTTTCTATAGACTGGTGACATGATGCTTAGGAGGCAGTTAAGGAAAGATCCCTTTTCTTAAATAATACATCCTTTCATACCCTTACATGACAAGTAGCAGAGCTTCATCCGGTCAAACAAATAGTTCACATACAATGGGAATTGAGTTACCTGGTTTATCTTGTGTCTTTTTGATAGCTCTTCTACCATCTTCCCTAATGTCCTACCTATCATCTTTTTCAGTATATTTAGCTGCCTCTTGAATTTGCCTTCCTGCCACAAAGATGCAGGTGTCACAGTAGGAAGTAAAGGGGTAACGGTTATGATTATGGTCTGCTTTTTCTGAAAACTGTAATAACTAGTTTACTGGAATCAAAAGTCATGATGGTATTATTTGTTGTAGGTTGAAGGAAGCATTTATTATGGCCTGTGGCTAATTATTCAGCCTATCATTTTGCCTCATGAAAATTATAAATAATTTTTTAGTTGAGATCTAAAACAGAGCCTCTTTTTTTCAAACCTTCTTTTGGCTTGGTAAAACACATAAAAAATTATTTTTCCACAAGTTGTGGTCACATTAGCTTGCAAATAAAGACAGAAAGGTCATTGGGTCAACCTACGACAAGTAAAGTCTGGAGCCCTGATCCACAATTACTTGTTCAGGTCACCAGGTAACATTTCCTGGCCTCTCCCTCGTAGGTAGTCATCTACAGCTGGAATTGCCTGGAAACAGGCAGTTGCTTCTGAAAACACAGCTTCAGAAATTCTTGTAGCTGTATATTTGATTGTGAGCCGAAGGAGATGGGTGTTTGGAGTGTTGATACGGAATAACTTGTTTTTTGCTAATCTGACTTGGCGGTGGTGACTTACATTTGGACACGAGTGCAGTGGCATGAACAAAAGCCCTCTTTATATCATCAAGTAGCTAGGATTTCATTCAGCCATGCAATATTCATGAACAGAACACGCATGGTATTAAGGTGATATGAAGAGAAAAAAACAGCTAGTGCATGGGTTTTCAACACACAATCATTATACTAACTACATGGAGGGACACTATAATCTGTGTTGTTCATTTTGCAGTGCCTTAAAGTGATATTTGTCAAATAGTTTTATCTTTGTTGTTAGATGATGTTATAAATTGAATGTAAGAGGGAGTGAATTGACAATATTTGTAAAATACCTGAACCAATAACAGCAAATGAGTTTAAACAAAGGAAACCCTTTGCAGAAAATATTTAATGGAATCTTAGTTTGGCATGGTTATTCAAAGGATTAACCATTGCTAAATAAAATGAAAAATAAAAATCAAGGAATTGGCAACAAAACAGAAATGTAGAATGTTGCGTTTTTTCTCCTATGTGTCCAAAGATAAAACCATAATTAGAAAATTATGCATTCAAATAAAAGTGTGGTAATTTTTCTAGAAGTCAAATATCCTAATATTCCACTAAAATAACAGTTATTTAAGTCTGTTCATTACCTTTCATGTGCCATTTAGTTGCCAAAATTTTCTTTAGCTCTTAACTCTAGGGACCTGGACTTCAAATCATAGAATCATAGAATGTATTAGGTTGGAATGGTCAACTAGTCCAACCCCCCCTGCAGTAAGCAGGCACATCTTTGCTAGATCAGGTTGCTCAGAGCTCCATCAAGCCTGACCTTGAATATCTCCAGGGATGGGGCCTCCACTACTTCTCTGGGCACCCTCATGACTGATCAATTCAGCCTGTTGGCCTTCTGCCCTGCTCCTTCCAAGATCCTATGACACAAGTTTGCTGTGGTCAAAGTTTGTCAGATTATTTCTAACATGAGACACTGAGAGATGAGTGACTTTCACTGTTTTTCAAGGGCATGTTATGTCACTAGCCCATTTCTACACAAACTTGTACAGAGCTAGATGGGCATCTTTACTCAGAGTCATTGGGGGCTCTTTTAGTTAGGTGGGTATTTTTTAATTTGGTTCAGCTGGAAGTGATCTCCAATAATCATCTAGTCCAACTGTCTGACCAGTTCAGGGCTGACCAAGTTAAAGCATGATATTAAGGGCATTGGCTAAATGCCTGTCAAATACAGACAGGCTTGAGGCATTGACCACCTCTCTAGGAAGCCTGTTCCAGGGTTTGACCACCCTGTGGTTAAGGTGGTCTATGATGGAACTGAAGGAAAGCATAAGAAAATTACCTCTGTGAGTTCTCAAATGCACATGGATATTTGCTGCAAGCCTGGGTAATACTTGACCAATTCATAGTGTAACCCCTGAACTGCCACCTGGAATTTTGTGGGGGAGCCCTCTTTACTCTTTGGCACGGCCTGGTTGTACACATGCAGCCCAGGTATGGGAGATTTATTTTATTTCATCTTCCCAGTGAAATTTAGCCCCAACTGTGTTTCCAAAATATTTTTTTTTCTCTTAAATGAGTACTCATATTGAGTGTAACTCCTCACCAGGTTGTAACTTGCAGCAAAGCTAAAATCTCATATGGCATGCCTAGGAAGCATATCAATGCCAGTAAGGACTTCTACAAATAAAGAAGGTGCTATGTAAGATTTATAAGACCTTGAGACCTCTGTCAGGACCAGTAGAAAACATGATAGCTCTCATAATAGTTGCTAACTGGACCAAGACAACAAAATCTCTTTTTATGTGACCTTGAACATTCAGCAGATGCCAGTAAAAAACCCATAACACGATGTGCTTATTCCAGATGAAGCATTATAATTTATAACAATTTTATTCAACAGATTTTAGTGGTTTATTCTAATCAAGAGTCATCTGTGAACAGACTGTGTTCTTTATCAAATGCTTGTGTTTGTTCAAAATTTACCAACTGGCTAGGTATTGATCAGATTCCCCAACCAAAATGTTTTTACATTTCTTTCCATCCCCAGTTCGTTCCTGCCCTAGCCTTTCTGAGGACTGCAAATGAGTAATCCTTTGTGCTTAATTTCTTGTTGAATATGAACATAGACTTCTCCTATCCTTACACATGAAAGTTCACTAATTTCTAGCCATAATTCTGAGAGTGTAGTTTTTCTTTATTTCAGCTTGTCAAGTGGGATTTACACGAGTGCCCACGCTGCTCTCAAGAGTGGTTTTAGCCCCACAGTGACTTCACAGCGAAGGCACTAGACTGATTCCTGTTTACTCTTCATTCAGGTCCTTCTAAGTACCTAACTGAGGCTAATATTGGTTAGATTTGAGGCACATTATGGTAAAAGGAAAGACTCACACCAAGTTTCATGAAATTTTGGTCTGTCCTGTCTTCCTTGCCTCTCTACTTTGGTATTAGTTTTAGCACTTTTTGGAATCTTTTTCAGTTATGTGCAACCAGAGTATGGGGCTTGAGTGGTTTTGTTTGTTTGTTTCTTTGTTTGGGGGTGGTTATTTGTTTGTTTGTTTTGTGGTATATCTGTGTATATACCCTCCCCCCTTTTTCAGCTTTAAATTTGACTGACAGAAAAACCCAAAACTGTAATAAGAAAAAAATGACCCAAACTATTGAAGAGTGGTTAGAATTAAATTATTAAAGGAAGATTTGCATTGCATCCAATACAAAAATAAGTAAGTATGAAATGTAGGACACCTAAATTCTTCAGGGTCATTGAAAAATGTAATAGCCTAATTTGAGTCACTTCAATTAAACCATTACTCACATGGCTTATAGGATTTTTTTTCCTTAGCTTAGTTAAAGGTAAGGTTCCTAACAACAACAAAAAAACCAAAAAAAAAAAAAAGGAAAAAAAGCTGCTAACAAAATACTTTTCTATTTTTAATGTTAATAAAACCTAGTCTTTAAATTAGTCTTTGTAGATCAATGGTATTTTTTCTGAAGGATGAGAGGAAGGAAAAATAAGTGTTTCACAGTTGAGAATTCTGCTTTGCCCTTTGTTGCATCTCAAAAACCTGCTGAGGAAAAATACAACTTTACAAAGATGTCCCATAGCAAAAATAATGTAGTTCTTGCATTTTTGGAAGATCTGTCCTGTGAAAACTTAATTGAACATTGATTGCCTCTCTTTTGTCTACAGCTGAGCATAATTACATGATTTCATTTGTTTAAAAAAACACCTCACACATTTCTTAGTGATTGGAATAAGTGACATTTTGCAAGCACAACTGCATAAGTATATTGATAACTTATAATTATGAAAATATAAAAAAATATATTTTGACTGCAGGAAGTTAATTTTAGGTGAAGCATGACTTCTCATGCTGGATTCACTATAAGATATCTTATTTATAGATAAGGATGTTTATATTGCAGATCTATAGACAATTCATTATCGTATGATGCTTCAGATGCTGCTTTCCAGTACAATACATTTATAAGTGACCTCAAGTCAGCCACCTCTGTGGTGTGGGTCTATATGCTTGGAGCCTCAATATAAGCCAGATGTTCACTCCTAATTAGTCAAAAGTAAATCCTCTCACCATCAAATATTTATTGTATTTGGAGTTATGAATATTAGATTTAAATATGAAAAACCAAAGGCATGCTTTGCTGAGTTAATAAATACTTGAGGGAAATGGCCTCTTTTTAAAACATTGGCAAGTTCTGTTACATGTAGTTTTCTACCTCCAGCAGCCACACAAATACTTGCCTCAGGAAATGCACATGGATGTTATCATTATCTCCTGCAAGTGTCACTGCTGTTTATGTTCCCCTTTTATTTTTTAAACTAATGGATAAATTAAGGTGGTATCTGAGACAAACTCTCTTGGAGTTTGTCTTTCTCTTGGAGAAAAGAGTTGATAGTGCTGGGCCATACCAGTCACTTTGTAATTTCTTCCTCGACTTGCTGCTTAGAAACTCCACAAGAAAGGGAGGATTACCATGCCAAGGGAGGATTACCACCTCTCTTTCACCTAGGGATGGAGAATACATTCATTTTCTATCTACAAGAGAGCAGAATTGTTGATAAATTCACAGTGTATTAATCCTTAGGGACTCATCAGCAGATAAAACACACCTAGAGATAGCATATGCAGACTGAGCGTATTCAGGCAACAGATGTCTAGACTGTGTTGTATGTACTATATGCGGTGCATAAGTGAGGGTCCGTGTAGTGGCATACTCTTTGCTTCGTTGGGTAAATATTTGGTCAACTTACCAGTTCCATTCTTCCACTGTTTCAGAACATGGGTCTGAATGGCATTGGATTCATGCCATTTGAATGGGAGCTATGAACCTTCTCCTGCAAAGAAAGTGGCAGATATGTTGCCTCTGGGAAATATTTCTCCAGCTGCTCCCTGTTTGGTGGTGCTGGTGGTGACTGTCTGACAGTGAGAGGAACACATGAGCTCATTAGTCAGACTATGCTATTTTCACAAGGCTTTTTTTAATTCACCATCACACTGTTTGCTTTGTTCAGCTCATCTCAAAAACAGTTACCAAAGCAAGACTTGCCTATTTGCAATGAGTGTCGTGTGTAAGACACCTGTATAAGACACAGAGAAAGAAACCCAGATGTACCTGCCTTTGGCATTTCTGCCATCCTAATGAATCCCCAGCTGAGTTGTAGGGCAAATGAACTGAGAAGAACTACCAAATCAGAGACTCTTCCAAGGATAAATGTAAGGGTCTTCATGATTTGATTTAAAAGCGGTATTGTAGCTACATTAGGGGAAGGGACTATTTTTTAACTCAAAAGCTTCAGTGAACTTATAGATTCTCCTCTTTTATTCAGATTAAAATGACAACTATCTTCTCCAACCTGGCTTTGAGAAGTGTCACTTAACACCTAGTCTCTCACACATCCTACTTCCCTAGTGTAGACAAGGTGTTACTTAGACAAAGTAACAGGGACTGGATTGCAAACGCCTGTTAAACACTGAGTAACGTGGGAGGTCTACAGATAAAAAGCATCTTGCAGCTTGGAGCATATTGCAATAAAATGACTCAGGGGGAGGGAAACAAAACAGGGATGTTTGTTACCTCAGGCTCCCTCAGGACTCCTGCAGCACAGGCCCTCCATGACTTGGGGTAAGCACTGACAGTGTTGAGAAGTGAGGGAATGGCCTGGGACCCAACGTGGTCTGATGAGAAATAGAACCACAAATAGTACCTTCTGGCAGTGCCTGCACATCAACAGATCTGAGCTAAAGCCTACCTGTGGGGAAAGCCTTCACTGACACATTGTTTCTGCTCAATGGACAGAGACTTTAATGTCTGCTCCTACAGAATCTTCTAACCCGCAGTTGCATAAAAAGTCCTTTAGTGTCATGAACTCTGTTTGACTTTCTGTAGCAATCCCAAATTGGCCTACCTACTACTCCTTTCAGCAAAACTTCTTAGTTCTGATAGCTTGAGAAGTGATGCTGATTTGTGTTGTTTGCTTGTTAAAATTGAAAGGGACATTGCTATCTTGGCCCTCAAAAAAATGAGACTTCAAAAAAGAAAATACCTTCAAGTATGACAAAAAGTCAAATTTACAAGGAAATTGCTTTAAAATATTGTTCTAGCTGAAATGCCTCATTCTGATGCTGGGATGTTTAACCCTTCTTAGCATTAATAACATTGGGAGATGGCAAACAAAAATTCAAAAAAAGACAAATAAAAGCTGGCAATTTGATTAAACTGGTGCTTTCTCATGAGGCATTTCACTTTCAATGAATTAAAGATTTTGGGGGGCGGGAGTGAAAAATGGTTGTCTTTTTTAATTATTTAGTTAAAATCACTGACTAGCACCTCAATTAAGCTTCTAAAGCTTTATAAAAGAAATTAAAAAACCTCTTTATCTCTCACTGCTTTTTCATGTGTTCATGTTATTACAGTTTTGTTTATAACAAACCTTTTTCTTACTGTTTTAGGAAATGAAAGCCTAGAAGAAAACTATGTGCAGGACAGTAAAATGGGATTTGTCATCAATGCTATATATGCTATGGCTCATGGACTCCAAAATATGCATCATTCCCTTTGCCCTGGACATATTGGGCTGTGTGATGCTATGAAGCCAATTGATGGCAGCAAGCTCTTGGAGTTTCTTCTCAAATCTTCATTCATCGGTGTTTCTGGAGAAGAAGTTTGGTTTGATGAAAAGGGAGATGCCCCTGGAAGGTATAGAGATGTTACAACTCAGCTAATTAAACCGGATGTTGGGAAGGGGGAACATTGCTGGGTTTGGTGATGGAGATTTCTTTGGCTGCTTTGCTGAAGCATACAGCGTGCATGCTATAAGGCATAAATGGAGTTATCTGGAATAACCTTCCTAATAACCAGGAATAACCTTGGTAACACATGATATATTGAAAGCTACAGTCCAGACTACGACAGGAGCTGCAGTACAACCCGTAGTATGTCTAATGTTTCAAGATAGAACAAACCTTGTATCTCATAGATTGTCTGAGGAACCACTGGGCCTCACCACCAGGATTTTAATAAGGATAAAGCCTAATTCAAGTGCTTGGAAATTAATGAGGCATTTGCTTGCTAAAGTTTGGAGGGTAGGTCTGTAGAGCACATCCGTTTCCAACTGCTGGTCCAAGTGCCCTAGGGATGTAGCACTGTATCCTTGCCAGAGACTATTTAGTTCTGCTTGATGACCTCCTTTGTGCTCTCCTTGTTTCACCCCAAATAAGCTTGACTGTCCCAGAGTTTAAAGTCAGGTCCAAGTAGAGCAGGACAAATATATATATATGTTTTTCTTTTTTTTTTCCCAGAAGGTGCTTTGTTTCACCCATTTGGGGTCTGGTAAATCCCAGCTTTGGTAGCTGCTACTGTCTACCCCTCCCTAGCAGACACAGTAGGTACCCAAGTAACGGGTGAGACAGCAACTTCGTGGACTTGTATGTCACTTTTTTTTTTTTCTTTTATAGGAGCCAGCTGACAGAAATCTTTTCCTCTTCATTTAGTTCTGTGGTCTCTGTCCAACTATTTTAAGTGAGGCACTTCCCAGATAGGTTTGGTTTTGAGCTTTGTTTTTTGTTTAATTCAGCTGCTGGAGCACACAATCCATTATTAACTGAAACCTACTCAGGGGTTACTTCATTGAAGTTAGTTTTCCTAATGAGTTATTAAAGTGTTATAAAAGACTCTCTCACTCCATCTTTGGGCTTATTGCATAAATGCATCTGAGTGCCAACCCTGCACAAAGAGAGTGTTCAGCAATAAGCAAGAGCTTGCTGCCTGGCTTATGCTTTCAAAGTGTATCCGTAAGACACAGTAGCCTTAAAGTAACTCTTATTTCTATTATTAGCCTTTATTAAATAAAGTGATCAACTTTTTTATTATTTGATATTTGCCATTTGCCATTTTTATTATATTTAAACAGTGTATATGTTAAAACATCTCATTACATTTAAACAGTAAGAAAAGAGCTGGTCAACTTGGTCTTCTCATTGAGCTCTGTATACTTCAGATTTTTTTAAGTCAAAGAGACAGACAAGCTAGGTCAGGATTTGAAAGTAGAGGCAAGTGATTCCTTTACAGTCAAACACAAATGCATAAATCAAATCTCTGTACATATCACTTAGAGAATACAGAGAAATTACTGCTTAGTGTAGCTTTAAGTTTATTAGACACGATTTATCTCCATAAAAGCATTACTCCAGTCTTGTATATGCTGCTTTGTCTGCCTGTTAGTTATTTGATTTGATATTTGGGTGTAATTTTCCAATTTTAGCCCAAATCTTATTTATTGTCTTGTCACCTGAGAGCATTTTCACAACTTTCATCAGTAGCATAGAATTAGAATGAACAGTTTCTGAATTTAAAACATAGAGGGTTTATATCAGGTTATTTCTCTGAGTAGGTCAGGATGATAGAATTTATTCCATCTATCATTTTGGTCTATAGCAAGGTTCATTTCTCTTGATTCCCTGGCCTGTTTAGATTTTGATGGGTTATTTCATTCGGGGGATTTTTTTGTTGTTGTTCCTCATTTATATTTTCACAGCTGGACTTAGCAGGTTTGGGCAAGAAAGTTCAATTAACTTTTTTGCTATTTATGCTGTGATCCTTGTGTCAGTCTGTGGCATTTTTGAAAATGGTGACGTCCATATGAAATGTGATCTGTACAGTCTAGCACACCTTTTTATGCCAGCAGTAGTTTATACCCCTGCAGAACTGTTAGCTCCAGATTAGTCCAAGAATTTCCTTAGCACCACATGGAAAATCTCTTTGTGGATGAGTATAGTACCATAGCACTATACTGACACCCGAAAGAGCTTTTGTACCTCAGCAAAATGAAAAGATAGAAAACAAATACAACATCTAAATATAGCAAAGATTAAGAAATCTGAATTGTCCTAATTTTTTTAGCTTTTACCTGCCAGTGCAAGAATGTCACACAAAGGTGTAAAAAGTTTTTTTATATTATGTTACTGTATTGTGTGAATATATCAACTTCACAGAATGGAATAGATCAGTACTCCTTCTTAGAAGGCAGCAACTTTCCTCATACTTTGTTTCAAAATCTGTGAGGTTCTTTGAGCATTTGACCCTGATAAGCTCCTAGTTACAATCACCATGGGCAGAACAGGTAGAGACGTCTGTATTTGTTTGCTTGACACTCTCATAATTTCCTGTTTTGAACCCCTTAGAGCTTCGTCAAACTGTAACCACTTGTTTAGCTATGACTCTTTTTCTATCTCAGACTCAATTCATGGTTTCAAGCTTTTATCAAAATGAGATTAGAAAACATGAAGCACTTTTTCAAAGGTTTATTTCTTCTGTGCAGGATCTTTTCTTTGAAGAGGTCTTATGCAGAAATGTGAAGCAGAGTTTTACTAGAAGGGCACAAATGCAGTCACTTAACTGACTGCACTGCCTCTGGGAAAAATAATGTGGCTGTAGCTCTGGAAATTCAACAGCTTTATGTGTTCGCTATACTGTCATTAAGAACATGCTGGTAAAATTGCTGAACTTTATACTTTCACTTAGTACCTCCCATTTCCTTTCTCAGTAGTAATCATGTAACTCAAATTCCCAGAAATGACTGGAGAAGATGTGAGGGATGCAATAATCACAGGAAGAGAGGGTGCACAGCAAGTTCCATCTGAAAGCCTTATTCACTCTGAGGGTGGCAGAGCACTGGGACAGGCTGCCCAAAGAGGCTGCGGAGTCTCTTTCTCTGGGGATATTCATAACCCACCTGGACACCATCCTGTGCAACCTGCTCTAGGTGACCCTGCTTTAGGATCCTGCTTTGGCTCTGTGTAAGCACTGCTCAACAAGAATGAAAACCGCTCGACATTACTAGCACTGTTTTCATCTCAAACAGTAGCCCTATGCTAGCTACTATGAAGACAATGAACTCTGTCTCAGCCAAAACTTCTTCATACGACAGCACCTATTTGGTCACATCATTTCCCAATATAAAGGAGAGTTTGCCCTTATATCAAAAGAGAGATTCATTTTCTTATGTGCAGAATGTTTTCATGGCTTCTGTAAATAATGCCATATGTGCGTGAAATCCAGCTGTGTCTGTGGTCTTTGCTCTCTTAGAGCTTCACAACTCCTTAAGAATCATTTTTATCTTGGACATAGCCCAGAAATGTGAAAGCTGTACATATGTGAGTGAGGGGGTGGGGGTAGGTATTCCAGCACTGAACTCATCCTTACTCAAATCAGAAATGTTTCATTAAGGGAAAGAAGAAAAAGATAGAGAACTTGTGCACGTCTCCATATAGCAAGTGTGTTTGTTAGACCACATTTCTCCCCTTAAAATTCAAGCTGCGTATCATAGCTGCAAACATTGTACTATAACTTGTCATAGGCAAGACTGTGTAAGAGCTTTTAGTCTCCATACATTATTCTTTGACAGATAAGAAAAGGGAACAGCATTATAAGAAAATATAAGAAGGGTTTTCAACCTAAAATCACCTCCCTGAAACTGCCAGCTCTTGATTGATATTGTATTAATGCCACTTTGTGTCTTGTAATATGTATTCTGCAAAAATGGAAACAATCCATGCAGGTTCAAAAATTCCATTAAGGGAAAGTGAAGTTTTAGTAATCTTTTTTCCCCTTTCCTGAATTCGTTTGCCGGCCCAGGGTAACTGATTTTCTATCAGTCTAATACAAGGTCACACTAAAATCTAAGCAGGCTCTTCTTGCTAGGAAGAGGCATGTACATTCTTGCTCAATTTCACTCACGTCTGTTGAGTTTACATTATGAAATGCCCAGCTCTTACCGTGTCTTGCTATCTTGATTCTTCACAATCAAAAAAACAATATTCATTTTATGTTCTTCTTTGTAAATACTGGGATATGAGAAGGAACTGTTTCCTAGGGAATTTGAAATTTACTCTTTTCTAAGCAAATCCTCAATTAGTAGCTGATTGCCGACCACTGGAGCTGCCTCCTGCTTGGAGCTCCATTGACCTCAGAGGAAAATCCCTTCTCCCTTGTGATTCAGTGGAGCTATGCAGTGGTGCTGACATGATCTGAGCATGCATATTTGCAAGACTGAGGTCTAAATACAGCACTAACATGCACTTCTTCAAGTAATCTTTAACTAGAGAGATCCCAAACACCCAATTAAGAAAAACAGACACCTAGGAAGTAATTATAGCATTTATTTCCTCTGTGAAATGCACAGAGTTGAAATTTTGCATGTTTGAACCTTGAAAGGAAAAAGAAAGAAATTGACATGTCTCTCTCTTTGCCCACAACCAAGCATACCGGCTTGATTTATGGCTTATACTTTGCTTACTTTTCATTCCTAAAGCACACACAGATTAGCAACACTCATTATATAAAAAAGGTTTTTTTCCCCAGAGACTGAGACAATCCAGTGGAGAAAAACAAGGCAGCAGCTCCCAGGACTGGAAAAGATGCTTTGCGATTTTCAGCTCCAGTGCTGATTTTTGGTTCTCAACCCTCTTTCTCTTGCCCTTTTCTAAATAAAGCCCTCCCCCTTTTCATCTTAAGAGCCTGAGCTTTAGGTCCAGCCTCTTTTGTGTTTTTTTCTCTCTGTGCCCACTCCTATATTCATTCTCCTATTCTTGCTTATTTCCTACTAAGCAATCACCATGTTTAATCACTGCTTTGCACAAGCCACATTCTGTGGGCTAAAGAAGGAATGGAACAATTAGCACTAAGGGATGTGCACACATCAGGTCCGGCACATGGATGGCAATGATGGAGATGGGGAAGCTGAATGTTTGTTGTAGCAGTGTTTTATGATTCCTTTACATTAGCCTGAGGAAGTTCTCTCCTACTTGCCTGGGGCAAGGAAGTAAATTTTGTGCCTGAGTTGCTAACTTTTCCCAACAGTCTCACTGGGCTGGGTAATATAAAAAATTGAACTAGTGCATACAGTTAACTTATGGCATACAGTATGGTTAGTTTCAGCATTTCTACTGATTATTTTAGAGCTCCCAGCAGGTGCTATCCTGCAACCAATCTGTATGTAGGCACCAAGCAAATGTTCAAGACATCTTGAATGATGGCTGAAAACCACACCATCCAGACAGTGTCTGCATGTACATACATCTTCAGCAGAGCTTGCTGTCTTTAACGTGCAGTTCTTCCTGGACACACAAGTTGTTACCCACTGGTTTATGTAAGCAGGGCAGGCAATTTGTAATTACGTGGCAGTCGGAGCTTTCATTTCTCTTGATTCTGCTGTAAATCCTACAATGTTTGATGTTTCTATGAAACTCTAGTCCCTGGTGTTAGGGGGTGAGATGAATGTTCACAGAGGCAGAAGAAGAGCAAGGTAAATATTATCCTTTGACTTGCTTTCTCCTTTTTTCCCTTGCAGGTATGACATCATGAACCTGCAGTACATAGAGCCCAACCGTTACGACTATGTCCTCATTGGGACTTGGCACGAGGGCGTGCTCAACATCGATGACTACAGGATTCAGATGAATAAGAGTGGAATGGTTCGATCAGTGTGCAGCGAGCCTTGCTTGAAGGGACAGATCAAGGTGTGCCTCAGACATTCACTTTCTGCTATAGAACTGTGAATAACCAGTCAGTGGTGGGGTTTTTTTTCCCTAAACCTAATCAAGGTTCCTTCAAGATAAGGGCAGGACTTCCTTTTCTTCAGGAAAGCCGAAAGTATAGAAAGATTCCAAGATTAACATTATACTCTTATAATCTCATATACACACCCATGTTTTCTAAAACTGCACTTTGTATTGATGCAGAATCTTCTAGCGTGACAGGATTTGAATTTCACCTTATGCGAGAAAGAAGATTTTCACTTAGTCATTGCCTACAACATTCAGTGGCTGTGATTCACTTGGGGGCTGATCCTGAAAATAACGTGACCCATGGGAATCCAGTATTTTGTTCCAGCAATAACACCTGCAAGAAAAAGGATTAAAAAAACAAACAACCCCCCCCCATTTGTATCTCATGTTCTCAACAGGAGGTATGGAAACAAATGAAATCACTCTGTGTTTACCAAACAGTAGCACTTGTATCAAGCTACAAATAATTTGCCACCTGCCATGTCTGGATGACATAAAGACATGCTCCACCACTATGAAAATGGTATGGATGCAGTAAGTTTAAAATGGCAAGGAGCCCATTCAGGAAAATCACCTTAAAGAATACCATCCTTTCTAATCTCATTTAATAAGCACATTTGCAGCTTTTTAATTCTATATTGCTACTATAAGCAATAAGTGATTGATGATTTGGCAAATGCATAGTGACATACTCTAACAATCTTGGAGGGGAAACATAATCAGTATTTACTACTCTCCAAAACATCTTTTCCCTGTTTTTGAGATTGTGCAGTTTGTGTATGTGTGTATATGTAAACACCATGCAGACAAAATGCCAGCTTCGGCTCCTATTGAAGTCTATTGGACTCTGTCCACAGACTGCGGGAGGAAATGTTAACAAAAAAACCCCACAGAACCAACATTCAATAAAACAAATATTTTGTATTTCACTACTGCATTTAGCTCTGCATATAGATAGATAGGGAGATCGTGGAGAGAATGCTGGACTTCTCCTTTCTGGGAAACAGAACCAGTCTTTCTTGGAGCCCCATGAGCTGGAGATAACCTTAATCTTTCTTTCAGCCTCAGCAGAATGAAACTAGGAGTCAAGACAATGAAATCATCTTGTCAACATTGGGTCATTACACTTAGCAGCCTTCACACCAGAGAACAATACAGCTTTCAGGAACATTTGTCTCCAAAAGAGCTATTCCAGTGCATGCTCTTGGTCACTGCATATTGGTTTTATTTTTCTACTAGGACCCACTACATCCTTTTGCACTGTATTTTTTAATTTGCTCTTATCTGAATTTCTATTCACACTACTGTAACGAGCCCCACAGAGACTTCCATGTAAATTGGAATTTGCGTGTGTGTGCCTGTGCATGTTATATATGCATATCTACGTGTATATGTATGAATCACTCATTGTTCTAACCTTTGACTTTGTTTACTGTTTTTTACTATGCAATAGATATTAAGCATGGGCTGAGCTATTTGTCCTAACCTGAACTATCTCTCAGATAAAGCCTATTCCCAAATTTGATTGAAAATATAACACTCACCATGCCTCTGTACCGAAGGAAAAATGGTCTTGTATTTTTAGCTCAGAACTGCTCCCCCAAAACAAAATAGAATTGCCCCCAGAGATTATTCTCAAACCTTAAGCACAAATGTTATTATGCAGGGCGAGATACAGAGAGACAGGATGTGTGTTTTCTAGTCATTCAAAATGTTCTGCATGCAGGAATCCTGTCAGTGCCGGGGGTACCTGTTTTTTTTGGGGACACGCCTTCTGTGTTGTTTTATAGAAGGTTGTAACTGAGGATGTATTTTGCATTATAGGTGATCAGAAAAGGAGAAGTGAGTTGCTGCTGGATTTGCACGGCTTGCAAGGAGAATGAATTTGTTCAGGATGAATTCACATGCAAAGCCTGTGAGCTTGGCTGGTGGCCGAACCCTGACCTGACAGGTAGGGACATGTCCTTCCATTCCTATTTTATGGGGCGCAAGGAGAACAGTGTGTGGTGGAGAGTAAGGTGGTAAAGGCAGAGATATTAAAGGTACACACCTAAAAACACATCCTAGTGCAGTTTAGGGTGAACATTTTGGGTGTATCTTTTGGCTCAGTTCAACAGGAGTGACAATAAAGACAATAAAATTTCTACCAAGAAGAAATGAGTCTGTCTGTTCCTCCCCTTCAGTTAGCATAAACATTGATAAAGCTGTTAAGACTGCTAATGAACTTAGCAGCATTTGTTGCAATTTTAGCAGTGTTTATCACAAGAGCTCAGTGCATCCTTGTCAGATTGACTTGATATTCCTCTGATCGTTCTGCTGAGTAATTAGTTAATACCTTATTTGGGATTTCCAGCCAATCATTAACTGATGGCAAGACTTTTGTTTGGCATAAAGATCAACCTCTCTGCACATGCCAGCAAGAAGAATGTCATCAGAATCCTAAGAAAGAGTGGCAGGAGAAAGGGAAATGGCTAGAATTGGTCTCCCCTGTGTACACACTCTGGATGAGTGATGTGCTATGGCATCTTTCTGTTGCTTTGTACCTATCAAGGTCAACCTCCACACCAGCTCTGGGCTTTGCAGTAACCATTGCCCCAAGAAAATAGATGTAATGCACTGAGAAGCACCACCTTGGCCTTGGGGTTTGCTTTGTATCACTGTAAAAGACTACTGGCACCTTTGCCCCACAGTGCATATGCAAATCTTGGCTGCCAGTATTCATCAGGGCATCATTACTAGTCAGGGAAACAATCCAACTGCCTAGCTGAAGATCAGATGTGTATCTTATCACATTCATGTCCTCTAATATGACTGGCTGGCAACTAGATGTTGCTGCAGCATTTAACATGAAGCATTAGACAAAATATTCAAACCTTGATTAAATAGTTCCAAGAGATGCTATTAAGCTGGTCATGGAAGCCGAATGAGCTTTCAGAGGATTTATTTTGGTAGAGAAAGCTGACTACTTCTCCAGCTAAAAAGACATTATTAATCACAATAAACTTGGAAGCTTGATCCATTGTACATTGATATGCCCCGTCCCTGGAAGTGTTCAAGGCCAGGTTGGATGGGGCCCTGGGCAACCTTGTGTAGATCCAGACCTGGAGGTTGGTGGCCCTGCCTGTGGCAGGGGGGTTGGAGCACTATGATCCATGGGGTCCCTTCCAACCCAGACCATTCTATGATTCTATGATATTCTATGGAAAATAAGCTAAGGTCATGGCCCAGATGTGTGTGCATTTGTCTATATGCCATATCTCTCACACATACACCCTCACCCCCTCTCCCCAGTGTGCAACTGAACCTACTTCAAACAGACTCACCAGGACACAGAAATCTCACTGATCATTCAGTTCCTCAAAGTTTAATGTAAGTGGGTTGTAGGAAGAGGAGTTTTTGAAAAATACCTTCTGTAAGGGCCCCAGTTGTGGAAAATTGTCATGTATTACTAAAACCCAGAAAATCCATCCTTCATAAATGTCCTGACCACTGGATTCAATTCCCACCTCCTAGGAGACTGGTGTCTGCTAATTTTAAAGCAGATATCCATAGATAAACTGGTTTCTGTTAGTCTCGGAGGTTTGCAGAATTGTTTGTGTCTACTATTCAGGGAAGAAAACTGGGACTTCTTTTCAGTCAATAAGGCAGAACAAGAACATAGTGAGAGATCAATGTGCACTTGAACGAATGTGGTTCAGTGCTACCAGCAGCCTAAAATAGCTCAAAAGGGGGCATGTCAAAATGACAGGCACTGCTGAAAAGAGTTGAGGAAAGCATCAGTGCTGGAAAAAAAATCTCAGGGGCATGTTGCAATCTATTAACTTTTAATGAAATCAGAAGATGACCTGCTGATTTGTGTTTCTTCTCAGCAAGGAGACTGGACTGCTGCTGTTCTAAAATCACAGTCACATCAGCCAAATGACAGCATAGCCATCGACTGATTTCCTAGAGAACATCAAAATGGCAGTCTGCTCCCTCACAGCTTCTTCATTCTGTCTTATTGAGGAGCAAACTTCCTTTTTTAAATCCCGGCAATTCATTTACTTGAATTGCGGTACAAAGTTGTGAAGAGAAGCTGATGCCATCCTAACTGTTAGAAAAGGGAGACTGAACTAAATGAACTCTGGCTCTTGAACTTAGTGGAAGTCGCCACTGTTAGAACTTAACTTGGAATTCTCTTTTCTTGCCAGGATTTCTCCCATTAAATGTGTTTTTATTGCTTGTTTTTTGTGAGTTATATTCATACCCTGCCAGTCACCATAGCATCTAGACACAGACATAAGTTTCTCGCATTTCAGATTGTTTTTCCCTTTGCCTTAAATCTTAAATGCTAAACATGTATGCAGTTTTAGGCTCATTTGCCATCACAGATGGGGGCTCTACAGTCCTTAGTCCCTTTAAGAAACCGAAGCACATACTAACTCATTTCCTAAGACATGCTTTTCAAGGTGCTCATTCTCTCCATTTAAAATCAATCTCTGCTGCTCAGCAGTTCTTCCCTGACATTTTAATTTTATTGTAAATGTAAATTATTTTTTTGCTTCCCCTCAGTATGTATTTGGTAAAGTGGAGTCAGAAGACACAAAGGATTTCTTATCACAGATTATAAAAACTTGACCAAACAAATAGTCACTAAATCCAGAGTGGTAAGACTGGTTCAGAGTATCACAATAGTATCACAGTCTAATATAAGGAGAACAAATGTCAAATTAGTAGATCCAGTTTACAGAAGTTATCTTAAATTATCAATAAAACAAGGTAGGACTGGAAATTTTGTAAAGTTGTTACAAAATTAATCCTAAATGTTTGGGGCCATCAGTTACCTGGGATATGTTAATGGCCTCTGAAAACATCTGTATTGTCTTATTTGTTTTGCAATATGAATATAATTTAAAAAAAAATAATTAGCCTTGTGTTCTAGGATATAATTCATGGTTAAAGTGCAGGGAAAGTAGTAGATGAAAGCTACCTACCCGTTTTTTGTCAGAAACTTTTAACTGTGAAGCTTTTGCCACTAATTCTCTAATTTTTTGAAGTTTGGGTTAGTTGTGGGATTTTTGGGTTATTTTTGTGGGCTTTTTTAAAATCTGTAAGTACACCATTTCCTAGGTATCCTCCCTCCATCTCAACAAGGCTCCCCAGCCCAGTTTCTCCTGGCTGGGAAAAGACCCACCTTCTCAGGTGCTGACAACCAACAACTGCATGCTGATCTAAGCAGTGCAGGCAGCTTTTTGCAATGCTTGTAGCATATGTGGCTCTTGGGGCTTGATGGTGCACAGAAGTTACCCTGATTTAACAAAACACGTTTCTAAGACCTTACACAGGATAAGTTTAAAGCAGCAAATAGGTTTAACTGCCGTGTTGCATCAGGGCTAAGGCTCTGAAAATATCATTTAAGATGGAATGAGTTTTGCTTGATGCTGTTAAGCTTAAAGCCCACACTGAAACTCAACCTGTCCAGCAACCACAGACTGGCTTCTTGTTTAAGAAGAGCTTTGTATGTATTAATAAGCAGGAGCTTCCAATTCTAAGTCTTTTATTAAATGAAGGATGGAGCCAACTTCTATTCAAGGCTGCTGCAGCCAATGGCAGTTATTAGTAGTTCCCACTTCTAATAAAAAGCTTCCTTTTAATATTTCAATATAAAAATACTCTTTGGAAGAACAAGTTTCCTCTCCTAAGTCTTGAACAGACTACTTTGAGTGAAGCAGAATTTATTTTCTTTATAAAATAAGACATCCAGTTACACAACTATTTGTTTTGTTTATTACCTGTAATTAAGTAAGCATTACCTGTAGTTAAGTCAGCCTGTTAGAGACAAAGAGTACAGAGTTAAAAGACATTCTTTCAGTTTATATGACATTGGAAGACATTAAAAGTTCGAGCAGAATTTTTCCATGTCAGGACTTTGCCTCAGGCTGATTTTTTTAAAGTTTCAACAAAACCCAGTTTTTTCTTCTGTTTCTCAAAATGAAGCTATAGTAAAACTGTTTAAACCTGATCTATACCTCTGCCTACTCCTCCTGTATTTGGAAGGAGGGACTTTGCATTTTGGTAGAGAACCCAGTTGATAATTTTGTGTCACCCTGTGGCAGATGCTTACAAATTGAGCAAAACTGTGAGCCTCAGAAACTTTTAGCTCCGAGATGTTGGTTTCTGCAGGCATCCTCCATGCTAAGGAGGAAGGGGCTGAGCAAGACCTTTGCTCATCACAGCATCAGGGTCTTTGCTAAGATTTAGCAGCTGGACTATGAGGAAAAAATGCCTCACTTAGAAACTTGCTGGCGCCAACTCTTTTCTCTGCTCTTCTAGTCACATCCAACAACCCAGGCAGGCAGACATGATTAGCAGCCAGTCCAGGATATGGAAAAATGGCCCAGCAGTGCTTATAATGGAGACATGTGGGTGGAGGGGTGAATGGCTAGGGATAAAACCAGACTGGGAGGAAAAATATTTGAGAGGCAGGGGA
Organism: Zapornia atra; assembly: GCA_013400835.1. Lineage (NCBI taxonomy): Eukaryota > Metazoa > Chordata > Aves > Gruiformes > Rallidae > Zapornia > Zapornia atra. Next base: position 107,748 of record VZTU01008191.1, read on the forward strand.
AAGGCACGAAAGGTGACCTGGGTCCAAGAGAAACTGATGGAGGACAAAAACAAGAAGCAGAAGAGGCTTTGAATACTTACCATGGGATGCACAATCACATTAAAAGTATTTTGGCACTACTGAGTCAAGAACAGAAAATAGGGAATGCCAGAATGAAGGTTCTTTGTAACTCTGCTTCACAACTGGAACATCCTATTAACACAGAGGATTTGATTTTCTCTGTAATGTTTATTGCTGGTGTTGCATCTTAGTCACAGTGAGGAAGGTAGCCAGAGACTCCCATAACTTGAGTGTGGGAGAACACTTATGTACCGTCTTAACTGAACCTAGATTTGCACACCTGTACTAGTTTTAAAGGACAGCCTTCCAGTTAGGTTTTGAAGGTATGCATTCTTTGTGGGCTTGACTTTTCCATAATAATGAAATTCTTATGGAAATTATTTACTGGAAAACAATCAGCAGGGTTTGACAAAATGAGAATAAGGTAATGTTGAAAGAAAGAAGACAAAACAAAAAAGCAGAAATGTACTAAAAAGTTACAGTAGCTGTGGTGTAATTCCATTACAGCTTTGGATTTATTACTGTTTTTTCTGCCCATGGATCTCCAATTAATTTACATAATTTACAAAATAAAAAATCACAAATATGTAGTGGGTCAAGTTATAGTGATTTTGATACAGATTAAAATTAGTTAGTCTGAGGAGATAAAAATCTGCCTATTCTAATTTGTGCCAATCCACTGCCTCCTGAAATGAAGGGATGGTGCTGAGTGTGTCTGGGTTTTCTTCCCAGCTCTGCCCTTGATATGCTGAGCTTGTCAGCAGGTATCTCAAGGAAAACTACAAAAGTGTTCCAAATCTCGTTTCCTTTTGTAGCATCACGTGCAAAAATTGATGGCTGTTTTTTCGAATGTATTTCATCCATGCTTTTCCATGCTGTAGTTCACTCTTTGTACAATGGTTTTAATAGTTTGTGACACAAAGGCATAAGGTATGTTTGGATTATAGTGGGAGCCAGAAAAAAAATAAAGTCCCCTTCAAGCAGCTACCTTTCTAACACTCCGTTTCTCTTTTGTTCACTGCAGGCTGTGAACCCATCCCTGTAAAGTACCTCCAGTGGAGCAATATAGAGTCTATTGTGGCTGTGGTCTTTTCCTGCCTGGGGATCCTGGTCACCATGTTTGTCACCCTTATCTTTGTGCTCTACAGGGACACCCCTGTTGTCAAATCCTCCAGCCGGGAGCTCTGCTACATTATCCTTGCTGGCATCTTCCTGGGTTATGTCTGCCCTTTCACCCTTATAGCTAAACCCACCACGACGTCCTGCTACCTCCAGCGCCTTCTGGTGGGTCTCTCCTCTGCCATGTGCTATTCTGCCCTTGTGACCAAAACCAACCGCATCGCACGCATCCTGGCAGGCAGCAAAAAGAAGATCTGTACCCGCAAGCCACGTTTCATGAGCGCATGGGCCCAAGTGGTCATCGCCTCCATCTTGATCAGCGTGCAGCTGACACTGGTGATAACGCTGATCATCCTGGAGCCCCCGATGCCCATCCTCTCCTACCCCAGCATTAAGGAAGTTTACCTTATCTGCAACACCAGCAACCTAGGCGTCGTGGCTCCTGTGGGCTACAATGGACTCCTCATCATGAGCTGCACGTACTATGCCTTCAAGACTCGCAATGTGCCTGCCAATTTCAATGAGGCCAAGTACATTGCATTCACCATGTACACCACTTGTATCATCTGGCTGGCCTTCGTGCCTATCTATTTTGGGAGCAACTACAAGATCATCACCACCTGTTTTGCAGTGAGCCTGAGCGTGACAGTAGCGCTGGGGTGCATGTTCACTCCTAAGATGTACATCATCATAGCCAAGCCTGAGAGGAACGTCCGCAGTGCCTTCACCACCTCAGATGTGGTGCGTATGCATGTCGGGGATGGCAAGGCACCTTGCAAGTCCAACACTTTCCTCAACATATTCCGGAGAAAGAAGCCAGGGGCTGGAAATCCAAAGTAAGTGATTGACTGCAGGTACACCTTTATCTGTATATGTCCCTCTTTTTGACATCCTCTCTTGGTTGACCTTAGTCTGCTGAATAGTAAGGTATGTAACAGTTTTTCATCTCATGGGTAGGAGAAAAGCTGGAAATGGTCCTTTAGACTTAAGCCTTAGCTGGATATTGACATGTTGCTTCGTATTTCTCTCCTGCTCCAAAAGCAGCACTGTATACAGCTCCCTCTACCTCTGGGGCAGGTCAGGCAGTGGCAGAGTAACCAAGTAACCAAGATCCATTTGCTGCTTCTTCCATCTCTCCGTGCATGTGATGGGGATCTCACACCCCTACGTGCAGTAGATGCGCACTATGTTCAAACTAAGGCACTATTTTGGGGAAAGGGGACTAGAAATCTATGTCTGAGTGGTTGTAAAACACGTGTACTTGTCTAAGGCCACGGGGATATGTGTGTGTGAAAGCTGGGGATTGAACATTAATTTTTAAGGTAGTGTTTTGTCACAGTCCTCATGGTTGTGATCCAAAAGCATCATTCATACTATACCTACGCTCTATTTAATATTCAGAATTATGACCAATTCTCTTAATCATCATTAGTGTGAACTTGTCCATGTTCTCAAACCCAGTGTTGGTGTGAAAGTCACAGAAATCAACTGATGGTGAAAACTTGCATCCACATCTATTGAAGCTGTTATTTTCCTTGCTAATAATTAAAAACAATCCAGCTGCAGCAGAGGGAGAGAGAGAACTGTTACTTCAAAGAGCATCTCCCTGTGAGCAGCTGTCTGAACATTTGCATTCTTTATTATCTTATTGCTTTTTAATCTTTAAAGAAGCACCATAGAGCTAGACATGATCTTAGATTATTTTTGTCCCAACTAAAAAAATTATCAAAATAATAAAGAACCAGTGCAGTCTATGTTTCTAAGCTTGCTGATATAATTAAAAATAAGTTAATTTCCAGCTCTTTGGGATCTGTAACTTTCTCTGAGTCACTCTAGTTGGTTTCGATTCAGCTTGCATAAGAACCCTTTTCATACGTCCTGAGATGGAAGGGATAAGGATGGAAGCAATACCGTACAAAACTCATGCTGTGTTCAATTTTGCCTCAATGCTACTTCAATACTTTTTATTTTGTTGCCAGATAGGGGGTCGGATGAGGAAGGAATGGAGACATAAGTAACCCAAATACACAGCTCAGTGTGCTGTGGAGGCCACGAAAAGTCTGACAGCTTCTGAGCTAGCTGGAGAGGGAGCTGGGAGAAGCAGGCAGCCCTGGGAACCCCCCAAGCAGGGAGATGGGCAAAAATCTCTGTAGCTCAAGAGCTTGAATTCCATGTGAATAGAAAGATGGAGCCTGATCCACCTTCCTCTGACTCTATGGAAGTTGGATGGGGTCTTATCTGTCTGTAAGAAACTAGCGTGGTGTCTCTGCAGCGTAGTCTCTGGCTAATGCTGTTGGTATCTTTAAGATACCAACCAAGAATACCTGATACCTGACCAAGAAAAGGACTATTGAGTATTTTAGACCATGAGAAACTGAGTAGCTTATTGTTTGTTGTGCTTGCTATTCTTTTGCTTTCACCAAAAAACAAAACAAACTTTTAAAGTTCCAAATACAGTGGATTTAGAATAGAGTTCATAATGTGAGCAAATATATAATCTCATCAAAACCCGAGCTTCTCCCTCACCTTAAAAAGTATCAGGGCTTACCCCAGCTTTTTACCAATTTGTTGCATAATCTTAGTAAGATTTTTGTGACTTCTCTGTTGAGCCTGTGTGAGTGGTCTGACACAAAAAAAACCCTACAGAGTTTTAAGGCGCTCTTCTTGTTTAAAAGCTGAATAACTAATCACTAGGCTTTTTTTGGTCTCCGGTCAAGCCTCCAGATTTTTTACACAGCAAAATCCCAACCTCTGACCTAAGTCTCTTCTGAAGTTTCTGCCATGTTCTGCACCTGAACCAGCACAGCTGGGGAGGCTTGCTAGGTTTGCTGGTGGAGAAGGACAGCGAGCCTCTCTATACATGGGCATGGAAAACTGAAAGTGATGCAGTGTACCGGCATGCAGCTTTGGAAGTAAAATCACAAGATTGCACAAAAAATAATTTGGGGGCTTTGTCAGGTATTTTAGCTCCTAGCGGAGTTCATTGCAAAGCTTGTGAAGACACTGTGCTGTAACGGATAAAGGAGGATGAGTCAGTAAGGAAACCAAGAAGGTAAAAGTAGAATTTGATGGAGACTTTGAAGCACCTGGATAAATTCAAATGTGTAGTCAGGTCCTTTCTGAATCAGGGCCTGAAACTACTGAAACATGCCTAATGCCCACAGGAATGGCCTCCAGACTTATTTTCTATATATATATATATTTTTTTTTACTTTTCCTATTAAACTCTGGGATTTATTTCCCAGGTTTTGCAGTAATTCTTATCCCCGAGTATGTTGCTCTGCTTCTTGACTCTGTAATTGTCCCTCCTTATAGCTACATTATTCTGTCTGAAGTGGCCGGCAGTTCTTCACACAAAAGTTTCATTTTCCAGCTGTCTTACAACTTCCCATTTGTTTTCTTGTTCTTCTCTCTCTTCCTGTCAGTATCAAACCTCTCCTCTGCTAATCCAGTGAATTCCAGTTCCTAAACAGAAAAGTGGCATCCATCTAAATTAAGTTCATGTGCAGATAGAGAGTTAAATTGAGTTAGTTTTAAAAATGGAAACTAGTTTGCATTTACAAGGACAAGTCAAGCTTACATAAGCCTTGATAAAGCACTCACATACAATGTTGTGCTGCTAGTTTAACTAGTATAGCTTGGGGACTAGAGCAAGCACTCTCCCTTTCTCCTTCCTAAAGTAGAGCAAAAGAATTAACTAGGCAAGTCTATTAACACAGGATCTATGAGCCAATTCAAAACCTTCATCTACATCAGGTGCTAATACAGAGGTCAGAAAATCCTCTTGAAAACTAATTGTCCCAGCTGCATTACCAACAAAGTCCCAATGAAAATAAATTGTTTAGTAACACTGGTCTTCACTTAAACAACAAAGCACAGTGCCTTTACTGTGCTGTTGCACTCTAAAGATGCTACGTGCAATCACGAGGGCTTGAACTCTATCTTACTGAGTTGAATTAAATTACAAGCAATTACAGCCAGTATGGTTTTAAATAGAGCTTGGCTAGGAATTATTCAGTGGAATATGTTTTAAAGAATCACAGAATCACTAGGTTGGAAAGACCTTTGAGATCATCAACACCAACTGTACCTGTCCTCTACTAAACCATATCTCTGAGCACCTTGTCTAGTCATCTTCTAAATACATCCAGGGATGGTGACTCAACCACCATCCTGGGCAGCCTGTTCCAATGCCCGACAACCCCTTTGGTGAAGAACTTTATCCTAATGTCTAATCTGAACTTGCCCTGGAGCAGCTTGAGACCAAAAGAAAAATTTCCATCAGAAAATTCTGGCCACTCAAAATGTTTCATAGAATTGGGCTTTGATGGTAGGGATCTTCTCTGGGCCAGGTGGAATTTCCATTTTTCCCCATGGAGAGATGAAGGCGTTGGGAAAGTATGAGGGAACTTTACCCCAACAGTCATTACTTAAGGCACTGAGTTAGCTTAACAACGTCTCCTTCCTCCTTTGCTTCCCAGGTGAACACCTTATAACCAGACTGTGCATTGCCCCAGGGACTCTTCTCCTTTCTCTCTGTTCTTGACCAGCAATGTGTCCTGGAACAGAGGGGGAAAAAATCTTTATACAAACCCTAGAGAAATACTTTGTATTATTCTGTGACAGAACTTGAATCTGGGTCTGAGAGATCCCTCGTGAGTGACTTCAGTACTGAGATACAGTCAGTCTCTTTTCAAGTGAATATTTAAATATTTATAAAAAAATGGAACAGCTCTATCAGGGGAGATTGAGAGAGACTGATATCTGCTGCTTTTATTGAAGCTTTGTGGGGACATTTGTTGTTTGAGTTTGCTGCTTAATGACATGATAAGATCCTGGCTGTTACAGGATGATGACACAGCAGTATTTTTTTTTTTCCCCCAGCTGTGAGAGTATAACTTTGTCATATGGATCTTGCTGTCATCATTACATATGTTCTTCACCATAAATGTTGGTTTTGGCTATGAGATTCAACCAGCTTTAAGAGCAGCACTCCTGTACAGTGCCTGTGCACTTGCTTCCCTGAGGGATCAATGCTTTCTGTACTATACGCAGAAAAAAACAACCAGTGACACTGAAGATGCTGATCTTGAGGAAGGTTCAGGAACACCTTCTCCAGCCAGTGCTTCAAATGGACCCTACTCAATGTGCAGGAGTGCTGGAGCCAGGCCTGCAGGTTGCAGTTCTGTTGTATTGCTTTCTCACACACACTTCAAACTTCAAATAGAGCTTGAGCCCCAGAGCAGAGCTCACCTCTTCTCACCACTTGTTGCAGGCTGCAGCAGCATGAGAAGGATTAGTGTTACAGAGGGGACCACAAAGAATGAATTTGTTCTGTGTCTTTGGGTAATTAGCTCCAGATTTGGTGGTTGATGCTTTGATGCTCCTTTGGTCTTCAAATATAAACGATTTTAAATATATGGTTGAGAACCCAGGTCTGGGCACTATTTTAGTGCATTTTGAATCAAAGAAAGTAAGGATTTAGTTGTCAACATAAGTTGTGTAGCAAAATCTGAATTCATAGGAAGGCTAACCCTGTGGCTGGGACACCACATTAATGTGTAAGCCACCTGCTCCCCCCCTTGTAATTTTAATCTGTTTGCATTCAATTACTTTTTCTCCAGCTGTCTGCTCTAAGAAATGAATGTCTGGTTTTAGATATTCCCAGACATGTACTTTATCTCTTCAACATGTTTTGGAAGTCCACACCTCTAGGCTGCTTTCACAGGCGTCCACGCCAAGTAGTGTCTAGGCAGTCTCCTGAGCTAAGGATCTCTCAAAATTCCTTTGTTTTATTCCAATAAGAAGTGTCGGGCAACTCAGCATCCCCAAGTACTTTCTTCCTGCTTCCTTTACAGAAGCTTGTTCCTCTTCTTCATCCTCTCTCCCTCTGTACTGGGACCCTACATACAGTTTTCAACTCAGAATCAGGTTTCTCAGTCACTTCTAGTAACATGTCTGTTCCCTTACCAAGGTTTAGGGAACCATCTGGCTTTTGTCTTGCTGGGTGTAAAGTTGTCTCCAAGTATTCTTAAGTTACTCTTTCTCTTTAAACTAACTTGCTGAGTTGCCATTTCCTTTTGAGCAAGTGTTGCTGGCATGCTGTGTTTCTCTGGGACTCATTTCACTTGGCGACTCACAGTCCACAAAGGCTTTTGGACTCCTCAGCTCCTTCATTTTCAAAGCCTCCCACAGGCACACAGTGAGGGGAATCGTAGCATAAGTATGTGCAGAAGGCAGGACATTTTGTTTCACTGGTTTTTTTTGTGGTGGTGGGAGGAGGCAAATGCACAGTACAGCATGACAAGAATTGGAGCTTCCAGAAACAGAGAGTAAATGTGCAGTGTGTTCAGTGGCAGTCATACAAATGCAGATCTTTTACAGCCTCTTGCTTGTTCCAACTTGAGTGCCTTGTCATAGGAAAAGATGCTCAGGAGTATTCCCTCTTCTCGCTCTCATGATTAAGGGCCTGGAGCCTCTCCCCTACAAGGAAAAGCTGAATGAACTGGGGCTGTTCAGCCTTGAGAAAAGAAGGTTAAGAGGGCATCTTATTAATGTTTATAAAGATCTGAAGTGTGGGAGACAAAGGAAATAGCCAGTCTCTTTTCAGTGGTCTGTGGAGACAGGACAAGGGGCAACGGCTGCAAGTTGGAGCACAGGAAGTTCCGCACCAACATGCGGAAGAACTTTTTCATGGTGAGGGTGACAGAGCACTGGGACAGGCCGCCCAGGGGGTTGTGGAGTCTCCTTCTCTGGAGATATTCAAGACCCATCTGGACACCTCCCTGTGTGACCTGTTCTAGGGAACCTGCTTTGGCAGGGGGCTTAGGCTCAATCTCTGGAAGTTCCTTCCAACCCCTACAGTTCTGTGAATCTGTGAATCATGTTACTTACTCCATACAGGCAATATACCTTCTTAAAGAAGGGGATTATGAAGGCAAGGGGCGAGGGGAAAGAAGTGTGAACAGAAGACATAAAAACACTTTTAATGTAAGTAAAACAATGGCTTTTGTCCTCTGCAGGTGGAAGTGTGTTAAATCAAACAAAACCAATCTCAACCTGGCACAACTATGCAGGAAGTATTTCACTCTGTCTAGCAGAAATGCTTCAAAAGATCTGAAACAAGAGTTAATAAAAAGAGAAATGAGGATTAATAATAGCTGGTCACCACTGTACTTTCACCTATAAAAGAGAATACATTGCTTAACTCCTGCACCTCAGGACACAAGTGCAATCTGGGAAGTCTACAATACATTTAAGTACTTCCTTTGGTCCTAAATTGTGTCCCCCAGCCTGCAGCATGTAAGAATTATCTTGTTGTACAGATCACTGTCTGATATAGTTTTATCTTCTTACAGCATTGCCACACCAGTACAATCTCAGAATCTAATAGGAAATGGTAGGCTAGCTTGCTTTGCAATTTAGAAAATTGATGCATTGGGTAAACTTCTCATGTCCTGTGATAGCACTGCAGACACAATAAAACAGCCCCTTTATTTCAGTGTTACAGATTCCAATTTTTTCCAAATTCCAAGGTGCTTTCAAGAAGGTCTTTAAACTTGATGGGCCTGCACAGCCTATCCTGCCGAGGCTTACCCCAGAGGATCGAGGCATGTTATGGAAGAGAGTTTTGAAACAACATAAATCTTGCAAGATCCTACAAGTGGGCAATAATATAAGGACTACAATCAAAAAATAAAAAAGTGGGGAAAAATTATACAGGACAGGTTAGATTGTTTATTTAAATAATTTCTTTGTCATTCTATGTCTGATCTCTCCGGTAACCTGCCAATAAGATGTTGGCATCAGACCCTGGTTTTGGTGTTGACTCAGTAAAGCAATTGCATCATGGGGCGCGAGGCGCAGTGCTGTCTGTGGCTGCATGGATCCCAGCTCCACCTCAGGACATGGGGCTCCCCAGCCACAGGGCACTTGGTTCACTATTGCGCCCCAGCCAGGGTATATCATGGAAGAGTCTGGCTCCTTCATAGTGTGAAAGGAGATGTGGCATTTCTGGCGTGGCTCCCCAGTTCCATAGCTGTCACATGGAAGGCAGGTGGCACCTTGCTCTGGCCTGACTCACTCCCTCATTGCAGCCCTCCCTGGCATTTGTACTGTAGCTTCTGCATGCAGTGTAGTCGTAGCCCTTCTTAGGTTGCAGTGCATTTTTGGGAAAGCATTTTGTACGCTCACAAGGGTAGTTGAAGGTTTTAAAGCCAACACCTCTTTCTCAGCAGTTGGTACGTTTGCTGGCTTTGCTGGGTTATTCACTGGGCTTAAATTAATGATTTTGTGGACACATAGTGCTGTGACAGGTAACAGCTCCTACCCAGTCCTCTCGGGTATGCGTTGTGAATTTCAAATAAGAAAATTCAACAAACTCAGTCAAGCTGTTCAGTCCTTGTCAGTATATTGATTTAAGTGGATATTTAAAACTCTCAGAAGGCAGTTATATGTTTCCAGAGGGACTCTTACAATTGGTGTTAAAGAATTGGAAAGTAAGGGAGTCTGAAACATAATAATCCAACAGTCATTTCTTCGAGTCCTGCTGCAGGGTTGCCCATTAACTTTGAGCTATGTGATTATATCTAATATTGTCCTCTGTAGCCTCGAATTTTCATTTGTTTTAATAGATACAATGTGCCAAAACCCCCAAAGAATAGGTGAGAGAACTCTGAGATGCCATTTCCTCACATTCTTTCTAGTTACTGTAATTAATACTAAAAGTTATATTTATTTAAAAAACAAGCATAGAAAAAAAAACCCCGAAACCAATCATATACCAAACTGTGTACCTGTGTATATACATATGCAAAATAACCAGTCTGGAAATAGAGAATTTACTTTTTCCTGCTAATAAGAAACAAGGGGCAATGCTGCACAAAGCACTGTAAGTTTTCCTTGCAAATTATCCCAGCTAAAGGAAGTCTCAGCACATGCACAACCAGTTCCTTGGCAAACTTGGGAAAAGGTGCAGCGACAGATATCCAACATGGGTGGGACAGCTGTCATCAAGTAAAAGCCAAGAGATATGGGGCAGTTTAAGCTTATTCACCTGTGTTCCCTTCTATGAGCAAACAGAGGCTCCCCGAGTTTGCATTTAAGAGAAACAAGTAAGAAAAGCAATGAGGTTTTGCAGCGGCCTCCCGGTAAGGGCAGTGGGGATAACCCCTGCTCAGACAAAACGCAAGTTACATTGCATGAGTTCACAGGGCACTGTACCTGCACCTGGGTTTGCCTCCAGACTTCTGCTGCTTTGTCACCAGCCAGAGCCACACATTACTTGGATGGTCCCTTTGGGTGAAAGGGCTGTCATGTAAGGTTTTACATAATGCCTCCCTTCCTCAGAAGTTCCCAGTCCAGGGCAGTTGGATGCTTTCTTTTCATGGGTATTCAAAACTGCGTTCTCCCAGGGGATTTTGACGGGACATAAACACAAGGAATGATCTCTGAGTGCAGCCTGGTTCTTACCAAAGCACTCCCAGAAAACTCTGCTTTACAGCTCCCTCTCTTGTTTTGCTGCTTTCAAGAAGCTGAAACACAAAATGTTTCACTCTACGGGCACTGTTGTAGCACCAGGCAGCTTTGTATAATGAATCTCAATACTTAAACAGAACGATGCATGGATACACAGCTACATCAGAGGGGAGCCTCACAGTTATGTGTCACAATCTCTGCTTCTTGGCTGAAGGGAAGCAATCACAGCACTACAGAAATCCTGGGTAAGGCTAGTATTTTTCTTGGCATAAAACAGAGGAATAAGGACACCACTTGTAATCAAATTTCTTGCTTGGCTGGATCGCTTCTTACATTGCTTTGTATTTTTGTATTTTTATATATATATATTCCATTTTAATTCTGAAATGTAGCCATAGCAAGCCAGTTAGAATGCTACAAAAATACACCAACCCAACAGTGAGCGATACAAACAATTGCGTTCACATGGAGGTGTAAGCAAGTGATGTTTATCTGCGTAGTACCACAATCTCGTGTTGTTTTGGTTAGAATTCTCTCTGTGAGAAAAATAAGGAAGAAATCATCTCCTCTTAAGAGTGTCAGGTAAATAAATAGGTGTTGGAGGCTGCATCCAGATAAGCACCTAAAAGCTGCCTATTTCCCTATATTACATATAGAAGTCAGACTCCAGCTCTTGTAAGCATGTATTTAGGAAAAAAAACCCCCAACCCACCAATCCATTTCTAAGGTGGGGAGTGGTCAGAAATAAAATTTTGAATGTACTAACAGCCATTTCTTTATTTAAATCAGCATTTTACAATTGAAATGGAATTAAAAAACCCTCTATGATACAAGTGTCCAACAGGCTACTTCAGCATTTTTTAGGTCAAGAATGCATTTCATCTCCTTCCTATCCTCAAAGGTGTGATGTTTCAGCCCTGTGCTTCAGTTATTCACCTCCTCTCAGCAGAAGGAAATGGAACTGTGACATTTTATGAACACATGATAATTCATGTACAAATACTCTCTAGAACAAACACACAGGATATTCTGTGTTTATTCTGGAAGGATCTCTGAGCCAACTTGTGACTTCTTATACCTTTGAGCTAATTTAGAGGTGAACAAAAATTAGGTTACTGAAGGATATCTCTGATATTCTCTAGATAAGGATAAGGCTGTAAACCAGCACAAGCGCTATGCACATCTATAGACAGTTAATACAGGGGGTTGTTTTTTTCCTCAAATTAAGATGCAGACTGGAAAATATTCTTGCTTCACCCTTGCAATTCAGTGCAAAGTTCCTATTTTGAAATGCAGAAGCACTGCTAATTTATTTAATCCTTCTTCATGCTTAGTTGCACATAAGAGCCCAGGAAGAGGACAGCACTCTTGGATGTTACCTCTTTTACTGATGTGAAAGGCATCTCCCATTCTTGCTTGTCCACTGAGCTCATCCCTGCCTGCAATGAGTGCTCTTTTTTGCCCAGGGATACCAAAACATTGCAAGCCAAATTGCAGATGCTGAAAACACATGCTGACAAAGCACTTGAATTTTAGGAAGACTTTGTAATTGATAGGCAAATCACATCCCCAGAGGGAGAGGACAGTCCATCTCTGTTAAAGGGCTGTAGGTGTGTATGGTTTTCTACCTTGTTAGAAATTAAAATGTCTGAGCAGGGTTTTGTCCTGATTATGTAGTGTTAGTCTCAGCACAGTGTTGCTCTACATATCATTAGAGAAGTACCTTCAGAGTCCTTGGTGGATGACACTAGCATGTACATTTTGTTTGCTGTGGGAAGAGGCCTGCACGCTGCTTTGTCAGCTGATCAGGAATGTGTTTTAGAGCAAATTTTTCAGGATGATGCCAAGGCACAAAGACTGGACTATCCTGACTTATATCATCACTGTAAATTGGGGATGCTCTCCACTGCTCTTCCCAGTCCTAAGGAAGGTTAAAAAAAACTCAGGCTAGCTCAGGCTAACTTCTCCCACTGTTTGGGTTCCAGAGCTGGGAGTATTTTTGACAATGGGACTTCTACTAAACATTGGAAACAAAAATCAAACATCTTCAGCTTATATATGCCCCAAGTGCATGAACTACTTTTGTCTCTGGTGATTTAAGATTTTGTAAAGGGAAGACTGAGCAATTTCAAAATCTCAATCTTTTCTTCCTGCTTGAATTTGACTATTTTTTATAGCGAGTACAGCTTGATTTTTTTTTCCACTTACCTTTTGATACTTGCAGCCAGAGCAGACATCTCACCACATTTCTCCTCTTTTCTACCAATTATCAGCTCTGTGCCCCAAAGAATCTGAAAAGGCAAAAGCAGTACGACCAGGTCTTTCTTTGGCATTTCCAGATCCAGGTCTGGAAGTCTGAAGAAACAGCCTTTATGACAGATTTGATGTCCACACAGAAGACATTCACTGTCCAAGTCACTAATAATCCTGGCTAACGACAGAAGTTGTGTTCTCTGCTATGCCAAGGGACTCTTAAAAAAACGCTTTAAGTGTGGGTTGGAAAGTAAAGTATATTGTATCAATAGAACATCTGCCTCCACATTGAAGTTGTTAAAGGACTTTTTAATTTTGAAGTAAGTCAGCTAATTCTTCAGAGCATATATGTGCTCTGGCATTCAGCCTCCCACACCTGACAAGCATAGGTTAAAAGGCATTATCACTGTAAGCAGCAAACAATTGTGCAGGCTAGAAGTAATCACACAATTTGTCACTTTAAAGCCCACTTGAAAACTAAAAGCGCCATGTTTCTTATTACTCCATTATAAACAATTTACCAATTCTGGCTCACTGCTTCAGTTATCTCTCCTTCTCCACTCCGTGGCTCTTCTTTTGTGGCATGCAGGATGTGGTTTTCTTCCACCCAGTAAAATTAACCTTACAGAGAGGAAAAAATAAGTGAATTACTGACTGTCAGGTTGTCCTTGATCTATATCTCAAGGTAAGATAAACATTAATGTCAGCACCGGTGAAAAGGTGTCCCTGCTGCCTTGGTTTGGGGAACGGGGCGAGAGTTGTCCCTCTCAGCAGCAAATCATTAGATTAGCCATCTCTGTTGCAGTACCACAGCCAGAGACGTCAAGGCTGATCTTAAACTCAAGAGAAATGAGTGTTCCCTGATCTGACTCTAGCAGCTCCTCACTAGTTGACCGCTTGCTGGTGTTTGCTGCTTCAGTCTAATCAATCCCAGGTACCCCTGGAGAATCACAGGCTCAGCTTAAATTCCCATCTGTAAGCTGCCTTCTAGCTTGTATATCCTCATTCTCTTTCCCCAGCACTACTAATCTTTCCTCATCCTTAGTGTCTTACAGCCAGGAATATCTGCTCTTGCTGCTTTCTTAAAGCTCTTGTTAGTCTTCTGGCCATTTTTTTTTCATGGCACAGTTAGATCATTTCAGGTGGTTTGGTTCAGCCTGTTTTGGCTGTCTTGCAAGCCTTGTATTCCCAGACCAAGGATTGTCTAGAAATTGGGACTGACTCCATATTACTCATTATTTTGCATCCTAAAGCCCCCAAGACAGCCAACTAACCAGACAGCAGCACAATACCCAAAAAACCACCCAAACAAACTAACAAGAAAGCAAATCCCAGAGTCTGTGTAAAGCCCCATGTAAGGATTATCCACCTTAGTTAAAGAGCCGTGGCAGCAGAGACAAAGGCAAAAAACCTCAGTGAGCAGCTGAAGCGCGTGGGTGGTGTTATCCCTGACAAGCTGTGGGCCACAAGGGCTGGGCCAGCGGACACTAACCCCAAGCCCAGTGGCTGGTTAACACCGGCAGCACACAAGGGCAAGGCGGCAGCTCCACAATGGCCCTCGGCAGCTCGCGGGTGCGTGGCGTGGGCTTATGGGGGTGTAGTGGGGGTTCGCATGTGCAGGCAGTGGAATCGTGCGTGTGGGCAGTATGGGCTCCCATGGGGTGCAAAGTGTGGCCCCAGGGATCTCTGTATGCCCCATGCAATGAGAAGTCCTTCCTCCTCTACTTTCCTATATTGCCTGAAATGTAAAGTTACACACATTTCTTAATCCTTAGGGTTATATGCGTTATCTCAAAAATCTCTCCTGTCACCTTCCTGGACAGCCAAGAGATTTGCCTTTGGCTGCTTTGGGCTATCATAGCCTGTAAATCCACAAATGCTTTAAGCTGCCCTGAGCCAGAAATGACACCCACCGTGTTCCTTTATGCCATGATGTCCCTGCAGTTATGCAGGGGAAAGAGCCTCAATGGCCACACTGTGAGCTGCAGTGGAGGACTGATCTTTTTTCCCTTTTTATTCCTTTTCCCCGCTCCCCTCCTTCTCTTTATGGTTTAGCTGTGACCTGGATTAGTTGTCCCTGTCATTCCCTGCCAGCTGACTGAGCAATTGCAACAAGGGTTGTGCTGGGGCTGAGGGAAGGGTGGATCAGCAGGGAGAATGTCCCCTGGGCACACATCTGGCTGCCTTCACGGTGACCTGAAGTGCAGCTTAGCTCTGTCTGCACGGTGCAGCTCAGCACAGCATCTTTCCAGGCATCCTGCAGGGACTGCGCTCTTCTGGGTGACTGTGACCCTTCTGTCCTCTTCAGCAGATGCTCACACCTCGGCAGAGAGGGTGTGTTGTGAAACCTCGCCTGCTTCTCAGTCCTCCATGAGTGATAATTATCTGCATGTCTCACACTGCCAGTCAAGGGTCACTGATCCTATAACCTCTCTCTTATTTGCAATACTCTTTGCTCCATGGCACCTAAAGCTTTCTTTCTCTCCAATACCTGTCACTGTGCCATTGATTAGCATAATTAAGTTAAAACTCAGAGCAATTTTTTCCAACCATCACCCAGCTCAGAATTCAGGACTTGGGTTTTAAAAATGAATTTGCACTGAAAAATATGTCTAATTTCCCAACTTCATCTATTGGCTCAATGAAATATATTGCAGAAATCTTCTATCAGATCCTGGCTCATACAAAAGGTATTGAAAATTCAGCTCCTCTTCCTACTCTGGAAGGAACCAAAAAGGACATGGTCTCACTTCATATAGATACCTTTTGATCCTGCCATGACAACCATGTGTAAAACCTCATCTTTGAAGGACACAAACAGGAGATGAGCATGCTTCTGCCTAGGATGATACTAGATTTAGAGAGGCAAGAGGATTTGCTTGAGCACTTTCCTGATCTGGTTTCACGTATAAAACGTGCTTACCTCCCCAGTTGCCTTGCAGACTGGCTGAAGAGGTGAAAAGCAGGCTAGAAAGTTTGTGGCATTGCCGAGCTGTTCCTTGTGAGTGCAGAGGGCAGTCTGAATGCCAGAGCAGGAACTACTCTGGGATGTGACAGCAGTGTGCCACAGAGCACATGGCATGAGGATTCTCCTTTCCTGTATTAAAGGTAGGGGTTATACATAAGTTCGTAAAACCAATGAATGTTTCACTGTAAGTATCAGCAAGGCACTTGTCTTGAATTTCCTCCCTGCCTTGCTTTCTTCCTAATGTTATTGATGGTCACTTCTTTCAGATTAGGTTGTATAAAATCCACAGCTGTGTCCTTTTCTGGACGTTTTTGACTGTGGGCAATGTGAAAGCTTTTCTTAGAGCTTGGGCAGCGTCTAGCATGGGGGATCTCTGACTAGCTTTAGATGATAGGTAGCACGTTGTCCTGTCCTTCGGTTCTCTTGAACACCAGACAGATTCATTCAATTTGTGTCTGTTTGGGGAGTCTAGATGAGGAGAGAGCAATTCCAGATCAGAAGGTGAATGTTTCTAGTTTCATAGCTGTTCAGATATAAAACATTACAGATAGCAATTTACACTTGCCTACAATCCTGACACAGCTGTTTGCCTCGTGGGATGATTCATTTACACTTAAGAGAAAAAAATAGCGGCAAGAGTGACTCTTCCCTCAGATCCATTATATTCCTTGCTGCAGATTTCAACAGGCCTGTTACCTACCCTGAGTGCTGAACGACTGGCTAGAAGCATTTTTCTGCTTCAAAGAACATAAAGTAAAGCAATTAATTCACTCTCTTCAGGAACCCTCTGCACTGCCACCCTGCTTCCTCTGCCAGGCTCCCCGTTACTGCACCCAGGGGCTCGTTAGAAAGCAGTTCAGACACTTTCATGATGGTATGCCAGCTCCTTGTACAAATGCACAGAAGATGCATCCTGCTCCTGGGCTCAGGATACGAATAACCATCCCTAACTCGGCAGCAATTACCCTTGAGAAGACTGCCCCCAAAACGACCCATTAATCCTCATGTTGTAAAGGCAGGCAGGCTACCTAATTTTTTTGGTAACCAGAGAAAAATGTACATGAAGTTGCATCACTGCATGCAAGGCTGGGAGGAAGAAGAGTGGATGTATTGTCATAATTAAGAATAGAAGGAAAAAAGAGAGGTACAGAGATCTGGGCACTGATCCTGAATCAGAGCCCTGCATAATTAACACACACGGTTAGTAAGACAAAGGAAGCCTACAAATTAATGCTTCAAAAGCATTTCTTATTATTCATGCAGTTGGCAACTTGACCATTGCAAAATAATTCACTGAAATACACTCAGCACATGCACTACATTTCACGTTACACTAGAAATCCAAAGGTCACTATAAATCCAAATCCAAATTCTACTGAAGCATGGACCTTGAGATTTAGAGCTGATTTCTGTACTGTACATGCTGGGTATCACCATATGAGGTTCTCATTTGACCTTGACCAAAAGGCAGACCGTTGCTTGGATGGAGCTTGGCGGCATTTTAACAACAGCCCCCCACAGAACGCAAAACTGGCAAGGCATTTGGGGGTTGCATACTCTATTACGTGTGATATCTGCGTGAGATTTTGGCTGAGTGAGGGACACAACTACAGTCACAGTAAGAAAGAGTTCGCTGTATTTTGAACATCTTAGGAACCATTTTGGCCTGCCTGAGGAAGCAGGCCCTTTTCTCCCTTCCACATGGGAAGATTTCATAATCAGACCTACAGATGCCCAAAGGCTGGAGGGCAAAATACTCTAAACTTACTCAGGAATATAAGTGAATAAGAAAAAATATGAGTCGGGTAAAACAAGGGATAAAACTGAGCAAGCCAGAAGTGACAGCAAACCGCAGTAGCTGAGTATAGTCTGTTGACTCAGAAAGACCCAGGTCCCAAGCAGTGCTCTGAAATAAGTGTCTTCCACCTTTTCCAGGGTCCTGGAGCAAGTCTCTCCATGGCTGTATGCCCTCTGTTTGTCATGCAGCATGGCACGTGTGTGAGACTTTTAGGACTGGCATTTTCTCTCTGATGATCAATTGCATGTTGCTACTTGATTTGTAAAATTAGTTCCTGTGACTGAATAAACTACTAATTTCTGACTTCAGACAAAGCAAGCACAGGGAGTAGAAAGCTCCTGTTCTGTCAATAGGTAAAGAAAACTGGAGGTCTGTAGAAATGCTGGATATTCTGTTTAATCAGAAGCTTAATAATCTCTGTACTGTAACTCTAACAGGGTGTGGGAGAGAGAGCATGGTAGCTAAGTTCCTAATTATGATCTCCTTTAAATTGTCAAATCTCAGAGACCTCATTACACCTGGCAAGGAACTTAATTATTCTAGAGACTTCAAAGTGAGTAGGTTTACAAAATTGCTCAGCAGTATGTTTTATTTGTGTTTTATTCATACTAGTTCAGAAGTCATCTCCAGGCATCTACCTCTCCAAAATGGGTATGCATGTATTCTGTGTACATCACGCTGTGCTCCCCCATGCTTTAGTATGTGGTGAGAAGAATGGCTTGTTTGGCTCATTAGCAGCTGTACTGAGTCCGTACTACATGCACATACCACCCGTGAATCTGTTGTTTTGAGGTAAACAGAAGTCTGGCAAGCATGCACTATGATTGTTTGTTTGATGGGGAGAAATGCTGAATTTTGGTTTGCATTTTATTTGCAATACAATGACAACACTTTTTTTTTTGCAGAAATGCATTGATACATTCCATGTGCAAAAATACCTGAGATTTTTGTCAAAGCACGAGCGCGTGTGGTTATATTTTTATTGATACTGGGGAAGACAAGTGACAGTTTGCATCCACTTGGTAGGGTAAGAAAGAGGAGAAAAACTAAACAGAAACTGTTTTATGTTAATGGCCAAACCTGCTGCAATCCCTGTGCAGATAGCGTGTCTAGGACACTCTTCATGTTGTGTCTACCTCAATAAGGCCAGTGTTTCCATGAGAAAAAAGCAGCACGTATGATGCAATCACATATAATGAAAGCTAGTGACTATTCAGCTAGAGCTAAAAATTGGAAAAAAGAAAAGGAAACATTTAGGAAAGCAGATCATGGGGATAAAAGGGAGAAGGGAAAAAGCAGGAGCTAACTGTATATTAAAAACTCCACCAACCAAATGGTGAAGATTTTGTAAATAAGATGTGAAAGCAGACGCTCTTTTGTCATTATTTCACCCTGCGTTGAGAATACCAGGGGAGAAGTGACACTGACAGCTAAATGCACAGCAGCCCTTGCCATCTGGTATGCAAAGTGCATCAGGGCTCAGCAGAGGAAGCAGGGGCAAACACCATGTGAACCCATTTTAAACAAAACTGTGTTGGAGCCAAGGAGAAACCTGTGTGCAAGTCAAGGTGACTGGCCCAATGAGCAAGAGGAGAAAAAATGGGAAAGCCCACAGTGGCCCTTAGGCATAGGTGAGGGACAGGCACCCTATTGAGTGGTATAGCCACCATGTGTGCACATGTGTATAACCACTCACTGGGTGTCTTTTTCTTTTCAATCTTCAGGAAGAGGCAGCCAGAGTTCTCGCCCACCAGCCAGTGTCCGTCGGCACATGTGCAGCTTTGAAAAATCCCACACTGCAGTGAATGTGTAAGAGAAGCTGCATGACAAAGAGTGGTTTTACCCCTTGCTTTCTCTTTCTCATTGGTTTGATCATGTCTAATGATGGGACAAATGTGGTGCATGCCATTAAAGATGGGAAATTTGCTTATGTCCCCTGTTTCGCACAATGCCTTAATCTGATTGTCCAGATGTGATGAAGAGGACACCGAATAATTTTTTTGCAGCTTTATTTTTTAAAGCCTTCAACTTTATTTATAAATGTCTACAACTTTGCAAATACATCCTTTTTTTTTTTTTGTACTAATTTTATCTTCTTTTTCCATTTAGCCAACTTTTTTTTTTACAGTTTTGCATGGAGATGACATTATCCTGCGTGCTTTAAACAACAATCTAGTGTCTGTCTCACAGCAAGACATCTTTGCTGTGCACAGCTCTTGCTAACTGTGCTTGTTGGTGAACTGTTGCTGCAGAGCCAGCAGAGGGAACACAGAAAACACTGGTTTGGTGGGATTCCCTGAACAGGGAAATCATTAGCAGTCCCATGTAAATATACCCAGCAGAATCTGACCCAGGAATAAATAGTTGTCCTGAAGTATCTTTAAAGAATAAAGATGATTTCTTTTTTTCCCCTGTTATAATTTCTGAAAAATACTCAGATTCAGCATGTTCTGTATTCAGTGAACTGTAGCAAAGTTCAGCTTTTCAGAAACAAAACGTGCAAATACTGCCCTCTCAGAGCAAGCACAAACCTGCTGGAGAAAACATGCTAACTGTTGCAGAAATAGAAAGGCCTTGCCTCATTTCTTCCAGGACAGATTTATGCTCGTTTCCATCTGATAAGCTGCAGATGTGAAATAGTCCCGCTCCCTGCCTCAGGGAAGGTTGTGCAGCGACTAGGTGGAAAGCTGCTGGCAATCTACTGACACAGCGTTTTGAGTGGCTCCATCTCTCTATGGCCAGAGATGCTGGTTTGGCTCCTCAAATCAGCAACAAAGCATTCTAGCTCTGTGTACGCCATTATGCTATATGTGGACAGGTAGCAATGATGTTAATTTAATCAAATCTGTGCCTCTGATCTGCAGATCAGAAGAAATATATGTGATGCATTGTATATTTGGAGTAGTAGTGATGGTTTTGCAGGATCTGTGCAGCAACCAGATTTAACAGCCTGAAAGGCAAGCTTCATAAAGCCAGTGTAAGGAGTAATACAAATATTTTGTTATTAGCTTCCAGTTCAACAACAATGTGCCCTTCTTTTCTGATCTGGAACAAGTGCTGCAGATTCCCAGGGCACAGATCATCAATTGTCTAGAAAGACTGATGATGCAGTGGTAGCCCAACACATGCGTACCAGTAGGAGGCAAAGAAAGGCGAATGCAACAACACATTGTATTCAAAAAGCATGGGCATAAGCTGTAAAACTCCTGAGCGCAGGGAAGGCTGGACATCCAGCTTTTTGCATGACAGGATTTGGGATTATTTTGTTTTTTCCAGACTGAAAAAAAAAAAAAAATCCTCATTTACATGAGCTCCTGAGAAACA
The DNA here is from genome assembly GCA_013400835.1 of Zapornia atra. Classification (NCBI taxonomy): domain Eukaryota; kingdom Metazoa; phylum Chordata; class Aves; order Gruiformes; family Rallidae; genus Zapornia; species Zapornia atra. The sequence continues at coordinate 128,747 of VZTU01008191.1, forward strand.
CATCTGGTAGGACTCCAAACTCGTCAATGGGACCTCAAAGGCCTGTGGCATCTGCACAGATAAGAAAGAGTTTAAAAAGCAGCAGAGCTCTTTAGACCTGCCAATCATGAAGGCTGCTGTTTTGGCTTCTCCCCTCCATGCCTTATCCCTGAGGCTTCCCTCTCCCTCGAGCCAGGGTTTATGCTTACAGAAGCCTGGCAGTGATGTGGCCAGGGGTAGGGCATGTTCCTCCACCAGTGACTGATTACCCAAGCTCCCTGTGGCCATGCACCCTGGGCTGAGAAATAGGCATGTGTCCATCCTATCACCAGGTGCCCATCACCACTGGGCCTCGTGCCTGAGCCTCAGTCCCCAGAACTGCAGCAGTTTGCGAGTCTGGATTTTCCTGAGGAAGTCCCACTTCCCTACCCCAAGATGCTAGAAATCACCACGGGTGCTATGGTTTCCCTCACCTTCCAGTTACAAAAAAATAGATGTAGGGATTTGAAACTCTCTAGTGTTTGATATACACAATACTAAGCATCGATCATTCTGCTAATGTTGACCTTCATTCTCCGTGTGGTCCTGGAGATGGCCAGAAAGGCAGAATCATCAAAATACAGACTAATAAAAATTTGCTCTCATATTAAAGAAACAAAACAAACCAAAAAACCAATCAGAAACATCAGCTTGGAGTTTCAGGGCTCTTTTCTTCTGAAGCTGCACATTCGTTACCATGGAAACTTCCAGCTACACCCAGAAAACCCACAGGCTTTACTAGCTGATTTATCTGCTGCAGCATATTAGGGAGAGCTGTATATTACAAACGAGGGGCCCTGTGACTAAGCTTCCTGTGGCAACTGAGTTAAGTTTGCACGCAAAATGCTGGCATGTTAAGGCAAGTCTGATGGCTCTTCAAGTACTGTAAAAACTGTTGGGTGCTTATTTAATTTTCAAGTATACCGGAGAATCTGACACATTATAATGGGAGAAGGACCTCATTGACTGTTGACTGCTATTTCTGCAAGGGCTGCACACTTTTCGGCAGCAAATACGGGGAGCAACAGGATTTTACCAGTTCATTAGGAATTCATTCCTGCTCTGCTACATCTGTTGACTAGGAGATATGTTGGACTTTCAGTATAATTTTCCCCTTTTGTAATTTAATCTAGGGCTCTCAGTCATTCGTCTTTCTATATGCTATGTGAAATACCTTTCAGCCTTGGTGCTAATGCTTTTCAGATGTCTGAAATCAAACTGAATATATTCAGTTATTTTTGCTATCTCTCATGCACTCTCTTCTCTGTCCCAAATGATTTTGGTTGTTTGTTGGTTTGGTTTTATTTTGCTATTCTGCATACAGCTTCCAGTTTGTCAATATCTTTCTGGTAAAAAACCCGGTGCCCCAAATAATTTTCCATCAGAACCACAGAGGATTGCAGAAAGCAAGGACAAACCTCCAACTGTCTTAATCACTATTAAACTGCATCCATAGGAAAGACTTTCTAATCTCTGTACCGTGGTGTGGTGCTTTTCAGAGGGGAACACAGAATTCATGGGCTCGTTTTATGGCTTTATTATATTCAAAAGTCATTAATTAGCGTCTCTTATTCAACAGTAGCTCGAGATCTTTTTCAATAGTATTTGATTTAATGCAGTGTTTTTGAAGGTTTTTGATCTTCACAGCCTTCCAGCCTTACACACTATTTTGTTGTAGTTGCACCCACCTACTCTTTTCCTAAATTCATGTCATTCTATCATTTTCTTCCCATGTTTCTGAGCTTTCCAGGGCCCTTTGCTCAACACATTGTAATTTGCAGTTTTCAGGTTCTATTAGCTCTGCTCCTTTTCGAGCCTGTCTGAATAAATGCCTCAGTTCAGTTATTGTCATTGGCTTCACTGTCATACACGTTTATTCCAAGTTGCAGAATGAGAGACACCTCCAGATAATGCAAATGTGCTTCTCCATTGATATCAGAGGTTCTATGATGATTTACACCACGCTTTTCCTGTCCACTAACTTTAAAATCCTTAAAACAATAGCAAAGGTGATCCAGTATGATGTATTCAGTCTGCATGTTTAGTGGTGCTTACATATTAAAGACAACAGATTCGAAATCTGTCCACTAGTAAGAGCACTTTTTAACTTCACTTTGATTTGCAGGTTTCCAATCTTCATTTCTTGAACACTGGAAGAATTTGCTTGTTATTTGAGACATGCTGTTTATTATCCTGAACTTTGTCTGATCTATTAGGACAAGTTGTTTTCTCCAAGCAATGCATTGGCTATTTGGTATTTTTTTCAAAATACATAATGACGAGTTTGAGATCTGCAACACTGCTTTGCAAATATATTTCTCCAAATTATCTGTAGTATCTTATTTTGAAGCAGTTTGTTACAGCAAAATGCCCTAGTGAAACAAGAGTTTCTTCACTAAAAATTAGAATATTTCTCACCATCTCCCCCGCCCCCCCCAAATTTACAGTTGCATGAAAGTGCTTATATACATGCACATAATTATTAAGTCTCAAACTTAATATTATTTCATGATATTTGGCTATATCTCAACCCCTGGATTTGGGAGAACTTCCCTGCCCTGGAACCAGATATGAGCCTAGCAGCAATCCAGTTCCATGGCAGCAAGAGTGTAAAGTGGCAGTCCCCACTTCTGGCTCCTGCTGTCCCTGTCTGGGTGTCCAAGGTGTAGAGGTCAGGGGGAGGAGCCAGCACCATCTGATCCTGCCCTGGGGATCTGACCCCAACCTGGGGATGCTGTGGATGGCAGCCAGGACCACATCACAGCATATTCTTGCTAGACATAGCTACTGCATCCATATTACAGTCTGCATTATATTAACTTTTCAATTCAAAGAAAGAAAAGCAAAATCAGTAAAAAAATCAGTTATCAATAGGGTTGATATACATTAGAAAACTTATGGGTAGCTCAGATCAAAGTAATGTTTAACTTCTGCAGCAGAATAACTAGTGAAGGGGAGTAACTAGGTTAGATTTAGTTGGCATAAGCCAGTGGAAAGGCGGAAGGTTGCTCACCACAACCCCAAACCTCATCAGGTTCTGCCCCTGTGAGACAGCCTGACAGCATTACATTTCCTTGTATTTTGTGTAGCTGTCTCCACCATACATTTAAAGCAGCTCTCTAATTTACATAGAATGTTGTGTCCCATGCCCAAGGCATTTTTTCTCTTTAAAAAAAGAGTGAGGGGAGGGACAAGGGAAAGTTAGTTTAGTAATTTAAATCTCCAGAAACACCAGTGGGAGGTTAAACTTTGCTGTAATTATACAGCACCACAGAAAGCACTGGAGGCACACCGTGAGAAATGTAAGGTCCTCATCACTGAGGCAGAGATTACAGTGAAGATAGACTAAGGCTGCACTTTCTTTATGACCCTTTTTTTTAGGTGATTTTGCTCATCAGGCAAAATCCTGAGAGTATACCAGCTAGAGACTGGGGTTGACAATGGTTCTCTCCATCTCGTGTGAGGTACAGAGAGGTTAAACCTGGGTTACCAAAAGACATGAGTCCCTGGAAGCTGTGCTCCAAATATTAGGTGTGCTGGAAAATGCTAACCAGAGTGGCCGGCTCTGCTAGTGAGAGGCAGGGCTGACTGCTGCAGCCCCAAGAGGAGGGTCCTGTTAGGCACAGGGAAGTTTCAGTACCCTGGATTAAAAGCAGTTCACTCCCTTAATCAAATTTCGTGCCCCAGTGGCCTTAATGAAATGGAGACAATAATGGAAGAGACCCTGGGGACACCAGCAAAGCTCCTGCAGTGTGCTGCACTGCAGGTACCAGCCTTGAATTTTAAGCTTGTTAGTTTTGGTCTTGGGAACGTGAGGCTGCAGCCGGATGCAGCTTTGCTCAGGCTCATTACTGCTTCGTACATGACTGCAAGGTTGGAGAACGCTTGTGGATGGCTCACTGCCTTCCTGTGAGCAGGGCAGAAATTCTTCTCCCCGCTTCTCTAGGAAGGCATCCATCAGCAACTGCTGTTTGGGTGGAGAAAGGTTTTCTCTGGTGCACAGCTTATGGATGGAGCCTTTCCTTCACTCTGCTTCCCTGCTGCCTCCCACCTCTGTGTAAGTGCTCAGGGACAGGACTGTGTGCGCTGCTTTCTGGAGCTCACATGTCAGGTGGCTGGGAATGGTGCCTTGCTCTGTGAAGGTGGGAGCATCACTTGTTGACTGGGCAGTACCCAGCCCTGACTTTGGCTGGTTGCTGATAAGATAGTTCAGAGTTTGGTTTGGACCTAATTTTTGCTGATAAAGCTGAGAAACCCTTCTCAGGTTGCATTTAATGTTCATTCCTAAGAATTTTAGCTTCATAGAAGGGACCACTAAGTCATTCCAATGCTTTCTACTGTCTCTGACATTTCAGTTACTATAGGAGTAACCTACAAGGAGGTAGGTTTGGCCAAGGCATCAGTCTGAAAATGGAAGAACATGTATCACTTCTTTTATAACCTCTTCCACTGGTCTGTTGCCATTGATGCTCTGAAAAAATCCAACAGCTGTATTTCATAAATCTGTGCTGTAAATGTTATCTAGCACTACCAGACCTGGACCAAATGACTGTACCCCCCTACTCAGCAAGCTTAAGATGTTCCCTCCGCTCATGGCCACTTGGACAAGGTAACAGACCACAACTCTGTCATCCTAAAGGGATGAAATGGGATGAACTCTAACAGATTAAGGAATGACCCTTTCTTTTTAACTGGAGGGGCTCTTTCTCAAACACTTTGCCTTTCTGCATCTTCAAGGTGCCTCTCTCTGTCAGTGACAAGCACGACATCAAATAAGGAGCCATTTCCCAGCATGTCAGTTCCTAAAGTTAACCTCATCAGCACACATACCACTCTGATGAACAATTTCATGTGGTATCAATGAGGGATTGTTATGCATAAAACATTCGAGGCAAAAAAGACAAAGGTTCAGGCACATAGGACTGAAAGTTCATCTAATTCTCTGCATTCTGGATCTCAGACTGTGTCTTTGCTGGCGAGAGGATGAGAGAGCTGCACAGACTAGATTATCTTACACCCCTGGAGCAAGCATCTTCCACCTCAGGAGCATTCAGCCTCTAAGATGTAAAGAAACCTTTGCTATCCAGTGTCTGTTGTAAGACATCTTCAGGACCTTGGTGTGTGTGGAGAAATCACCTGTTGTGGCATGCTCAGACTCAACATTGTTCCCAGGAAAACAACAAGGCACTGGCAGGAGCAGGACTCTGTTCTTGGCTTGTGACTGGACTTGAATCTGGGACACTCTTGGTCACAAACAAGAGCAGGATTTTGGGCAGCTGGAGATGCCTAACAACAAAGAGTAAGCCACCTAACAGCTGTAGGTGTGTCCTACAGCTGGGCAGGACTATTTTAGACCACAGACTCAGATTTGGGTGCATCAGTTCTTTTAAAGACTTTCTTCAAGTAACTGTGGAAGTCTGAAGTTGTTTTCCAGCTTGTTCAGTGTCTATAATTATCATCTGTAAGAATCTGAAAATGACTGCTCCAGAGTCATACAGAGAGTACGTTATAAGGATGGATGCATGTGTTAAAAACAACACTCTGAATTACAAAATAGTGGCCAATCTGCTTGTGAATCCCATAAAAATTCACACAGGAAATATACTTAGGTCTATTCCCCCAAAATACAATCCCCTAACAAAGCTCTGTTGGAAACTGAGAAACACCAGCCTATAAAGCAAGTCTATCTTAATGTATTGAGAGGATATCCAAGAACTTGTATGAACATTGAAGAAATAGTACTTGGCGTATTACACTGGGTATACTCAACTGCAAACCTAAAGATCCCTTAAGACTCCAAGGAGTTCACTTCTAGGCAGTAAGTATGAAGTCTACATACTATGGGGAATTGTCTCACCTCCTCGCTGTGCAATTGAACATCATGTTTGCAATGCCTCAACTGCAATCTGCTTTGGTGCCCTCTCCTGCCTTTGTGTGAAAAAAACATCCCTGTTCCCATTATACCAGGCAGATTATTTTGATCTTCACCTTATCCAACAGATGCTTCCTTCAAAAAAGGTAGTAACAGTCACTTAGTGAATGGTGACCATGCATCTCACACGCAGTCAGAATTGTCATCGTCGCTTTGCACAAGTGAGTCGATTCCTATCTCACCAAGATCAAGTTCAGGTCTGAGCTTTTCCTGCCCCATCTTTGCTTTTTTGTCTAAATGTAAATACCGTTCAAGATGTCATGAAACTTTTGTTCCAGGATACCAAACATTTTACTTGCATGTTAATTGTTAATTCTGCCTGACTGTGTTGATCTTGGTGTGGCTCCCTACCAGCTGCCCAGCAAAACAGAGCCCAGGTATTTCTCTGACAGTCTTGTGACCCTGTCTCAAACATGACTTGCTACCAGACTAACAGTGCATGGACACAGCGAGGAGAGCAAAGTGAGGGGAAGAGCTGGAACGAGAGACTGAGGAGCACAGTATCAGAAAAGAAGCATTTCCCAGACTGACCCCACAGAGAGCTACTGTGGCTTTATAAAGCTATGTGTCAGAAGGCCATAGGAGCAGTGAGGCCTGCCAAGCAGAGGCAAGGTGCTTTGGCAACACCAGAGTTCCCTGTACAGCAGCTCAGTAACAGACAAATCCTGATTAAGTGGTTTGTTCACATTTGGGTATTGCAGTCCCGGCACAGTCTGATGTAAGTGTCGCTGGCCATTGACTTGGGCTCAGTTAAGTGCATTATCGAGAGTGCTACGGAAGAAAGAAGTCAGAAGAGCAGACTTGGAGAGTGAGGGGGAGGAAAATGAACTGAATAGGAGGAAGATCTGAAGACAGAGGTAGTGAGTTCCTTAAAATAGCAATGCTTGCCTTTGATGCAAAATACAAAATCTTGGGAACAAAATGAGATAGAGGCTAAACAGATGGTGTGAGGAGGGATTCAAAAGTGAGATGACGCACCAGAGCTAGATATGAAGAAGTAAATGATGCAGAAGTGGACTTAGTGTAAAGACAGCAGATAACCATCATGTGTTTTTCAGAAAAGCCCTTTGCAGTATTTGTAAGCTGTAACATCAGCAAAACACAACATGAGAGCACTTGACTTATTTTCCTCTCTACAAGAAGAGACTTGTTTTGAAGTCAAAGCAGACAAAATGGGTTTCTGTGTGAAGAGCTTGTAGAGCTTGGTATGTTAAAATATTACTTTAAAAATCTTTCACGCCCAACAGTTACATTAATTTGCTTATCTCTATAGCACTTCAAAAAAATGTTGTATCACAGCTCATTTTGATCGAAATGGGAATGCTTCTAAACCTCCATTCTTATCTTTTCATTGAACACTATCATATAGAGGTTTCATTCTTCAGCTGGAAACTTGCCATTTTTTCCCTTTAGGTTAAAGCTCTAAATCCGAACTGCTCCAGGTCCTACCAACTACGTGCTTTGGGGAGTTATGAATTTTTTAGGTTGACCTGATCTTGTGAGCCAGTTCCCACAGAGGTGGTGAGTCACAGGTCTAGTGCTTGGAGTCTGGAGCTGGAGATGAACTTCCCAGCCTGGATCCATCTCAAATTATTTCTTTTTCTCCAGGAATATTTACTGCTCAGCAGAAATATGCCACACTGTCGTGTACATTTCCTTTCCTTTTTGCCAGATTTACAACATTATCACCATTGTACCAGTTTCTTCCAGCTATCACAAAGTCAGTTGATTTTTTTGGGTTTTTTTTTTTTACAAAATTCAACTGGTAATTATTTACTCCCTGAAAAAAGAGAAGCGCGGGAGTGAGCAAGGAAAAGCAAAATCCTCAGAACAGTGTTTCAGGCTGTATGTAAGGGAAGCAATCTCCCCTGGTGTGCGCAGTAGCAGGAGGTAACGCTGCTGTGCCAGCCTCCCACCCAGATTGCCTCCCACCTGCACCGCAATCACAGGCACTGAAATGTAATCCTTTGTTTGCTTCTGCCCCCTGAGGGATAAAACCCTGAGATAAGGTCGCTTTGCATAAATCATCTCAGAAATTCTCTCTGGTCTCTGGTTTCCACCCAGGTGATGGATGTCATAATTTGTAAATGATCCCAACCTGCAATTAAACAATTGCTCAGCTCCCTGTCCCACCAGTTGCTAATGAGATACCGCTCTGCTTTGAGTGCCACTCCCCGCAAAGGTACAGGGCAATGCGAAAAAAAAACCAACTCGACACTTTCTCAGGGGCAGGCTTGACCCTTGAGCCCTCCTCGTTCAGCCAAACAGCCCAGTGTTATGATGGGATCCAGCCCGCGTGTGGAGTCGGAGGGTTTGACTCGCCTTGATCGTGTCGCTTCTTGTTCCTCCACCCACATAAACCAAATGTTTTCAATCCCAGCATTTTATCATGGTTTGTAAATAATAGTCACTCGGGAAGAAGTGTGTTTGCCTCCTACCTGATGGAGGCCCTGGGAGTCCTTCAGTTCTGTAATAGCTAATCTGTTCCTAAGTGCAAAGCGGGGGGCAAAGGAAAAGAGGGGTTAGTAACAATTCTTCCCTCTACCCAGAGTGCCAAAGGCTAAAGCTGTGGGTTGTTTTTCTTCCAACAGTTTGAAAATATTTCCTATAAGCTGTAAATCAGGCTTAATTAAAGCTCTTCCTGTGACTTTTTCCCTCTCTTTTTTTCTTGCCCCGCCCGCAAGGTGGGGTGAGCAAATCTAGGTACAAAATGATGTGCTTAGAGCCCTCAAAACCACAACAGCTCTCCCAGAGACCTTGCTGTGGGCTAGGCTTTCTAGGCTGGCTGTGGGGTGGATAACCAGCGGGGAGTAATTGCCTTTGGATGAAAATCACAGTAATTGCTGCTGTTAAAAGACTCTTGTTGTTTCCTTCTGTAGTATTTCCGGGATGACATGAAGAACTGGAGGGGGGAGGCTTATTAATGAGGCAAAGTAATCAGTATTTTTGTAGGCTTGTTTGTTATACTGCCTGTGTCTACGTAATCTAAATGCAAATAAACCCATCTTTATTTTATTCATAGTTCTAATGGAAAGTCTGTGTCATGGTCTGAACCAGGTGGAAGACAAGCTCCCAAGGGGGAACACATGTGGCACAGACTCTCAGTGCATGTGAAGAGCCAGGAGACAGGGTGCAATCAGACAGCGGTGATCAAACCCCTCACTAAAAGCTACCACGGCCAAAGCAAGAGCCTGACTTTTACCGACATCAGCAGTAAGACTCTGTACAATGTGGTGGAGGAAGAAGATAGAGAGCCTGTTCGCCTCAACCAGCCCTGCAGCCCCTCCATGGTGGTGCACAGGCGGGTGGCAACGACCCCCCCGCTGCAGGCCACAGCGGAGGAGACCCACCTCTTCTTACCCGAGCAGCCCCCCAAGACCCTGCCCCTGCAGCCACAGTCTCTCATGGACCAGCTACAAGGAGTGGTCAACAAGTTTGCCACTGGCATCCCTGACTTCAATGCTGTCCTTCCTGCACCCAGTCTGGGGAATGGCGTGCGCCCTCCCTACCAGCCTCCCCCACCGCAGCAGCTGCCCCTGCCACCTCTTCAGGTGTCTGCCTTCAGCGAAGAGCCCCTGTCTCCTCCAGCTGAGGAAGCAGAGAGCGAGAAGCTGAAGCTCATTCAGGGATATGTCTATGAGAAGAACCCAGAGGAGGACGAGGATGACGAGGAGCCAGCAACCAGCAAACTGACTCTGGAAGACTCTCCAGCGCTAACACCCCCGTCCCCTTTCCGGGATTCAGTGGCTTCGGGTAGCTCTGTGCCCAGCTCTCCCGTCTCAGAGTCGGTGCTCTGCACCCCCCCAGATGTGACCTATGCCTCTGTCATCCTGAGGGATTATAAGCAAAGCTCATCCACCCTGTAGACGCTGCAAGAGACAAGACGAGAAAGACTTTGGCAGCTGCCTGCTGGGAGGTCCTGGGGAGACAAGTCTCCCAGGTCTGGGGGAAGAGAGAACAGAGAACAAAGTAACATATGACAGGGCAAAAACTTCATCCTGCACTTAAACAAAAGGAAAGAAAAAGAAAAAAATCCATTCTGAGGGCTCAAAATTCTCTAGCTGTTAAAAATAAAAACACTGTATTTTGAGAAAATGATAGGAAACCATAACAAAGCACAAACCCAAGAGACAACTTCTATAGCAAAAAAATTAATAAACACACAGGAAAAAAAAAATCACATGTAGTCACACCCTCTCTTGGCAATGCTTGAAAAGGACTCTGGGAAGTTTGACCTGGAGAAGTCATTAGCACGTCTCATGACTGCAATCTGTCTGCTATGGAAGCAGCACACCCAGGAGCTGGAAGGGCAGAGTGTGGTGAGGAGGGGCGAAGAGACTTGTATATGAGACATATATGCATAAATTTTTTTTCCTGCTTTCTATAGGTGGCATAACTGCGTGATGTGTTTTGGGGAGAGGAGATGAGATAACGTAAAAGAACATGGCTCTTACTGACTTTTGTTTGAACAACTTGTTCTTCATACTAGGCTGCTTTTTGGGGGATCTGGGCTTTTTTTAACACTGACTGTGAACAGGGTGAGAAATGTGATCAAATTAAGACTCGAGACGTATCTGAAGAAAGCCTTTGCTGTAGTACTTGTAATATGATAAGGACTTAGGAAAAACTGCCCTTTTGTATAAGATTGCAAACCATGTGGCTAAACTGTTACACAACATTTCCTGTAGCAGAACAATATTTATTGACTGACTTTTCATAATGCAACATATTTACCATGTGATGACATCATTCTTTTGTGTTACTTTGGAATCAAATACATTGGAAAATAACTGTATACTTAGAGCAACAACTATTACTCTGCAAGCAAGGCAATTCCATGCTGGGGGGGGTATAGACTCAGTCTCGAAGCAAGAGAGTGAGCGTACGGTTGTGTCTCTGTATGCGTGTGTACGGTATGTGTGAAGCGTAGTGTCCAATAACTACCACTGGAAGACTGTCGTATAAGCTATGAATATTTTTATGTTTAAATCATGTTTTATATCGCATTGTTACAAATATTCAATAGATCTTTGAAGGTTTGTATGCTGTGCTAACACTCTTTTTTTCATATACAAGCTAAGACTGTCGTTACCCTTATAATAGGGTGCTTTATTTTGCAGATATTTTATGAAGTTAATATATGGTATTAATAACCAGTGCATCAAAAACCTGTTATTTTACATGTTTGCAGCAAGTGTGGTTAACAAAAAATAATAATAAAAAAAAGAAAATATTAAAAGAAAAAAGAATAAATGTCTGGTTTAGAAATCTTGCATACGCAAGTATAAAGGTAAGATGGGAAAAGTAATTAATTTATTTCGTTGCTTCAGATAATTTAAAATAAAAACAAGTCTGGACAGGAAATTTCATCAATGCTTAATGTGTGCATAAATTCCCAGGGTTTGCTACAAACAGTTCTTTTAATCTCTTTATGATGTTTGGTTGTGTGCTCTTTCATACGCTTTCATGTCTATTTAATATACAGAGTTGTATCTTAAAGGTCACTTCCCAGCAGTTGTAGTTCTGTCATTCATTCATCCTGCTCTATCCTTCATGTGTTTCCTAGAGATGAGCCTAATCCAAAGCTCCCTAATGGCTGACATGTTCAAAGTCCAGGTCTAATTGCTGTGCCTTGGACTCAATTATATTTATTATTACCCTATTTATAAATGTGTGTATTACACATATACAGGGCAGGATTTTAGCTGCTATGAACTTGCATCAATTTAGCGGAGGATCTGTCCCACAGTTCTGCTCTTTATTCCCAAAGATATTTTTAAGAAATCTCTTCACGTTAATATAGTTGCAAAACCTGATTTTAATCATGCTTCTAGTAGATATTCTGTCAGAGTTTTTTCTGAATTCAGTGTATTTCTACTCTTTCTTTCTTTTCACTTGAATTTTAAGTTCTACTGCCAATCATCAATGCTTCTCTGAAGACCCAAATCTCGTTGTTTTGCTCTAATTATATGGTAGTGGTATTAGAAGGTTTGGCTGGTGCTCTAAACCAGATAGAGCCTTTTTCCCTCATCCTCTATTCCCTATGTTTGCTCCTGTCATTATGAGGAGTGGCCAGTTGCTATCATTGTCCCCATGTGGAAAGCATGACATGACTTTGCCCAAAGACACTGTTATGTCTTTGTCAGTAGATTGATGTCTCTATAATGAACTGTAGACACCTAAGGGTCAGTTGGTTGAATTTTTTCTGCCTGGGGCTTTTTAGGGGGATTTTGTTGTTTGGTTTTTTTTAATGCTGATTACTCATTAAAGCAAATTGGAAAATTGCCATATTTTCTTTGCTGATCCCCTAACTGGCAATGAATTCTATCTTCTTATAATCTTAGTATAAGAGTTATTGTGCTGTTTCCAAAACCATCCATTGTCAGTAGCATGGAGCTAGTACTAGGAAGCCAGTCCTTGAAGAATTGAAATAGATAAGAAAAAGAAACATAACAGGCTCGTACAGATGGGATGTGACAGTGTGGCAAGGTTTTCATCTCTGTCTGTTTTGAACATATTAAGCACTGATTTTATTACTGCAATGTAATTATATCATGAGTAGGAATTTTCTTGAAATTCAGTATATTAGCTTTTAGTTTGTAAATGTTAAAACTGGAAACATACACATACGTAAATATATCTAAAGAGCAAGAACTCACCTTGTGTATGTAGTTGTATGAGCTCTGAAGCTTCCTGTAAAAGTTCTTTCTTTTGGTCTGTCAAATGCTTGATGAAAACTGCCTTTTTGTCAAAATGATCTTGAAAATGCTGTAAAATAAATATTTTCTATTTATTATTTAAAAATAGAATGCCAAAATTGTTCATTTTTGCTTCCTAAGTAGAAAACAGCCATGCCTAGTAATTGTGCCAGGCCGTTTCAGAGTTATGTGAGAGAGACGGTGGGATGCTCAAATGGAGGTAGGTATTGATCGGGTTGTGGCATGTATGTGAGATGTTGGAGGGTTGGAAAATTTTTAGTTAGAAAACAAAACCCAGCTTTTTGGCTTTCTAATAAAAATTGAGAGCACCATAGGTATGCATTTGAGCTGGCCTGTCGTAGAAAGGAATTTAATGGGAAATGACAGGAAATTTTGGTCCCCAAGGATGTGGGGAGACACCAGTCCTTTGCTTGGATATATTCAGTGTGTTTGAGACATCAGCTTCTCTCATTAGGGACACTCAAATATGCTTTCTTGATTGCATTTCTTGTCCATCCCTGACACCTCCTCCCTCTTTACTTTGTTGCCTCTGTATAGAGCCAAGTACTGGGATTCTTGAATCCTGCTCTGCAACCCACACAGTGAGGCTTTTTGGTGAGTCCTGAACTTCTGCTTGCCTCGGCCCAGTAAGATGGGAGTATAAATACTTTTTCTGGAGTGCTGCTGAGATTTTCAGACCCAAGCAACACTGAACAGAAAATCTAGATCTTTCTCTCTTTATACTTGCGAATAGGGTTGTTTCTAGTAGCTCCTTGGTTTGGATCTGGCCTTGTGGGAGCTCATGTCTGAGGAGTTAGTCCACTTACAGCCACTGGAGTACAGAGAATGACATGACATTCCGTGGTAAGTGCCAAAAGTTTAGTCTCTTTACTTGTGGAGGCTATTTTGGTTATGGTAGGTTTGTTTGGGTTTTTTTAATTTTTCAGTTAAGTCTAGGGAATCTGTGTCTTAGTAAAGATTCAGCTGATCAAGTGGACTCGGTTATAAAAACACCCTCAGTGTGACACAGCAGTTGCTCCCCTCCAGAGCACCCAGTGCAGTGCTGCTGCCAACACCATTCTTGCAACTGGATGTTTGTGGGACATCCCAGCCGTCACATGTGGCTTTTGGGGGTACTTTGCACAAAGAACATGGGGAAGAACATCTGAGAATCATCTAAGAAATCTAGCAATTGTTATCTGGTTTTTAACTAGCTACACATATGCTGTGCAAATGAACTCATTTTCAAATTGCCGTATTCGCATAGGAGGTTAGTACTAATTGTTTTATGCATGACTTTCCAAGCAGTCTGACTAGCATAACGAGCCCTGCAAGTCTTACTTTCTTTTTGATGCAGTTTCAGTTTTTGTATTGCTGTGCTTTGAGCTTCCAGCATGGATGAGAATCATTTTGGTTTAAGTCATTCTAGACCACATAAATATTTCAGTTCATATTCTTTTTTTTTTTTTCCCTAATTTCTCCACATAAACATACAACAATATGAACATTACCAGAAAGAGCAGATTGGGCAAAATCTATATAAACAGACTTCAGTAGATATGAGCAAACAACAGTTGGTGGAAGTGCTAAAGGAAAATATGTAGAAGGCCAGATGCTCCAGCCTGTTAAAGCTGTTTTATTAGTCTCTAGATTTCCAGAGTGGTTCTTAATGTGTTTTAGTCTGACAAAGGAAAAGACTACTCCACTGCTATAGTCATTTTAGAGTCCTTTGGACCCAGCCTCAAGGGCAGATAATGTGATGGGTGGAAAGGGAATGGAGTTGCATGCCTTCAGCTGCATTTCTCTTAATCAAACCTAAGAAAAAGCATTAACAAAATCCTAGGCTGGGGAGCCGCAAGTATGAAAGCTTTAAATTAAAAATAAGCAAATCTGAATTGTCAAGATAATTGAGTACTGCAGCAGATGGTTGGGAGATAGAAGCAAATTTTCTTTAAGTCTTCAAACAAGTGAAGAATTCACAGGGTAGAATTGTTAGACTTCTGCTATGCAGTGGGTCAGATTAAACGATCATAATATTCACAAGCTGCCAAAAATCCTATCTAAAATAGCTTTATACTAAGTAAATGGATGACTAGTCCAGGACCACAGAGCAGCAAAGCAGCTTAGTATACTTGAACTTTAGTCTCCATCCTCCTGCCAAGGATAGCATGTTGGTGACTCCACCAGCCAGGTTCAGGCTTATCTGCCCAAGCTCTGCTCAGTAAGCTAGGTCTCTGGACCCAGGTTAGTCAGGTTGCTAATAGCTGTTCTGTGCAAGGTCTGAGTGGCTGTTAAAAATGTTTCTTACATGGGAGTGGGAAAAGCGTGGTTTTGCAGATTGTATTGTTGTGGTGGGGTTTTTTTTCCCAAATAAATGAGTCACTAGACACTTGGCAAGTACCTGTCTTCAAATCACTGGGAGGGAGAAGCAGACTCTGTAGTGAATATCAAGGCCTATTTTTATCTATATAAGATTTCCAGCAGGGACCTTAGCAAAAAGGGAGATAAGAAATGCCATGAATCCAAG
Organism: Zapornia atra; assembly: GCA_013400835.1. Lineage (NCBI taxonomy): Eukaryota > Metazoa > Chordata > Aves > Gruiformes > Rallidae > Zapornia > Zapornia atra. The sequence goes on from VZTU01008191.1 coordinate 143,922, forward strand.
TGTGTGGTGCTACCACAGATCCCATATCTGGACCTGTGCACACATTTTGGTGACCCCTCCAAGCTCCCAGAGATGGTAGATGAGAGCAGGGGTGACTGGTAGCTACTTCCAGTGCTACAGGTAAATCCCATCCAACTCAAAAAACAAGTATTCTTCACCTTTGGTAATTCAACTTCCAGTTCTCAGTAAAGCCCACAAAAGAGGGCATCTCCCTACCTGAGAGAGCAGGTCACTGTTTGATTCCAAGAAAAAGTATCTGTTACCTATTCAGTTTCAAAGGTGGGCGTAAGCAGTATATCTCTGCAGAAGTAAAATATGATTGTGAGTTGTGGGTTTCCATAACCAAAAGGCCTCTAGGTAGGTGGAGAAGCAGCTGGCACAGACACTAGTGCAGACAGATAAGAGTTTAGGAGTGGTATGTATCTATGACATTCAATCCACCCACTTATTTATTGCACACCATGCAATATGTAGGTGGCATGAGATCCATCCCCCCACCCACACCAGGGTATGGTGTATGGGACTCCTACCCCCCTGTGCTGCTCAGAGACCATATGAGAAAGAGGAATCCATGAGACCTCCTTGATGGAAACATGATGTGCCTGGAGGACTGGCTCAGGTCAGATGGGTCTCTGGTCGGCTCCCCCTGACTCCCTGTTTTCCTTACAGGGGTGTCTTTGCAAGGCACAGAGAGCTCATTTTCCTTGCAGGTACCAGCAAGAGCACTTTCAGTGCTGGGGAGAGCCTCGAAAGAAGTAAATAGTTTAACAAGAAGTTTCCCCACCTCCCCTCCAACAGACTGCATGAAGGCTGAAGTGAGACCAGTCTCCCCCACTAGCACTAAGCAGACCTGTTGATGCTACAGCCGAAATCTGGGGGAGTGGTGAACCATTCCTTTCCTGCATGTCCAGCAGCACGTGCTGCCAGGTGTCTGTGGTGTCCCTGTAGCCCCTGCACACATGATCTGGGAAAAAATCTTGGCCACTGCTCCCTGAGCTGCTGGTGCTGGGAGGCCTGAGCGGCACAGAGGGTTTGCTGTAGCCTTTGCTGTCCTCAGCTACACAGGGAAAGAGAAAAAGAGAGAAAGTAACTTGCTTTAATCTCTCTTACAAGAAAGGCAGGACTGTGTTGCGGAGCCAGCGGTGTATCCTGAACAGCTTCAGCTAGAGCCTCTCTTCTGACAAAGTCCTGTCAGCTCCTGGGATTTGTATTCAGATGGACCTAAGAGTTGGCCCTTCATTCTTTAGCTGCTCTTGATAGTCAGCACTGAACCAGACTGCAAAATTATCAAAGCAAAGTGCTGAAGTGCTATCACTGGGAGTGATGGCTCAGAAACTTACAGCACAGGATTTTTTTAATGTGCCTTTTAGACTTAATAATGCACTGACAAATAGAAGTCTCTCTGGGGAAGGAGGCAAGAACTGATGTGTTTATATACATGTTTCTTGAACACTTAAGCAGAACAATCCACCTGTATTTTAATTTGGCAATTACCTTGGCAATTTTTAAAAATTTTTATCTTGGGGGGGGTGAGGGGTGGGGGTGCAGAGAGCAGGGTGTAGGTATTTTTTCCTGATTAATGCCTGGGATACCCAGCAACATTATTAATTATGTCAGGATTTTCATGTGCATCTGTGTTGATGCTAATTCAAAAACAGAATCCTTTAAGTGCTGAGATCCCCAGTGTGTATGAATCAGTGTTAAGTCCTGAACTATGTCATTTTTCCTTGGGAAGCTGATCTACCTGTGCTATTAACTTCTGAGTTTCCTAAAGATTCATCTCCCACCGCAAACTCCATTTTGCAGTTGTGAAGATACTTTGCTTATCTCTGATTTTGCTGCTGCTGCTTATTATTCTTATCATTTTGTGCAGTGCCTTTGCAACAGCCTTGGCACAATTGCAAGGTGGAAGTGCTTGTCAGGCTGTAATTCCTGAGCAGTGCTGAGAGATTTTTTTCTTTTTAAGAGGTGGCTGTGCTGTCTGTTCTCCCCTCCACCCTGCTCTTTGCCCTTGGGCAATATAGTTGTTCACTTTGAAAAACACAAGATGAGAAAGTTTTGCCCTCTTTTAGTCCCTGGCAGCAGGATTTGCGCAGACCCTTGGACCCAGTGCAGTCTGGCAGGAGTCACGCTCTTGGGAATGAACTTGGTGCATCACAGCCTGGCCCTGAGCTCTACTGACAGTTCAGTTGTTGATTCATTTAGTGACTTCAGGACATTCATCTACCCAGGGGTATTGCAAAGCTGCATAAGGGAGCTGGGTGCCAGTTTACAATTAACACAAGTAAAAACTGGGCAAGGAAATCCTTCAGAAACCTTTGAATAATCAGCCTGTTTTACCCTCCATTTCAGGTTTCGACACAAGAGGGGGGTGTATAAAGGCATGAGGATTTCCATAGCCCTATTTTTCTCTTTTCCAGTTTCTTCTCAATGTCACTTCACTCTTGCGCATTCTTTTCCAGCCTCTTTCTGCAACCTATATGATGTAGCCATGGAAGTGGCACTGTCTAATTTGATGGTTTTGACTGGGACCCCTCATTTTCTTTCTTATTTCCAGTTACTAATGTTTCCAGGTGCTAATGGAAGATTTTGGAGGTCTGTGAAAGCTGGTGGACTAAAAAGACCATACAAAGAGGGGGCACAACAGACACATCAGTTGGGGCTATTTTGGGTGCTGCACCCATATAAACCATCAAATAGGCCATAATCCTAAACCCCAAGAGAACAGAAACACCAGCAGACTAAGGAGAATTGCAGAATCACTTGGGTTGGAAGAGACCCTTTAGATCATTGAGTCCAGCCACAGACTAACCCTGCCTAGCCCACCTCCAGATCATGTCTTTAAGCACAACTTCTACACACCTTTTAAATACCTCCAGGGATGGTGAACTCCACCACTTCCCTGGGCAGCCTGTTCCAATGCTTGACAACCCTTTCTGTACAGAAATTCTTCCTGATATCCAATCTAAATCTCCCCCGGTGACATTTTAAGCCATTTTCTCTCGTCCTATCGCTTGTTACCTGAGAGAAGAGACCAACCCCAATGTCTCTGCAACCGCCTTGCCAGGTAGTTGTAGAGAGTGATAAGGTGTCCCGGCTCCAGCATAATGCTGCATTGTCAGCTGCAATGCCACCACTTGTAAAACCCTCAGAGCCTTTTTCTTCCTGTTGCTGGGGTTTTTTTTGAGATAAGTATCATCATCTTCAATGGCTTCTGTGTGCAGACCTTTCCCCGCTTCTTGTCAACATCATTTGCCTCTTTCTTATTGCTGTTTTTCAAGATAGGTATCATCATCTTCAATGCAAAGCACACCTGGTCCATGAGAGACTGGGCACTGTGCAACCCAGGAGCACGATTAGGATCCAGAGAACAAACAAACTCCCTTGCAGAACCCACTGCTTTCAGACATTCGTGTTGTACGGGTTTTCCATCTGCATGTATAGCTCTCTGAGCTCTGCTGGCTGTCAGGAGCCTCAGCACCTCTGCTCAGAGTGGCATGAACAACACGCAGCTGGCAGAAAACACTGCAGCTAGCAATATTTACCTCTTGACCTCAATTCCACAGCTCAATTGCTAGGACTTTCTCTTACCCACATGCCTCATCTTCTTGTCACAAATAACTTTTCACCAGTGACACAAAGAAACAAGACTGAATGAAGAAATGGGGAAGAAAGACACTTTTCTTTGTAAAGCTTCTTGGTAATAAGACAGGTGTTCCTGAGAACATCAGTTTATAGTGCCCAGGCACATCTTCCAGGAGGGTCCCCTATGCACACAGGATACAAGACTACTATTTGGGTACACAGCCCAGAGATGTCAGAGTGGACGGAGCCCTCTCAGGCCCCTTGAGACCACAGATAATTCCACAGGTGCTGTTCACCAATGTAACCAACATTCGTGGAACCAGTTTGGGACAGAGCTTAGAGAAAGGCAAGAACAGACAGTTCTCACCATTCTCCTCCAAGGGACCCAGGTCAGGGTGTTTGGGTGAGCACAGGACTTGCTGCTATGTTGGGGACAGCTGGCAGCTCATCCAGCTTCAACCGGTCTTCATCTCCAGATGCTCCTGAGCTTCAGCTCTGACTCTTTCCAGTGTTTTATCTTCTTCTACAGGGGAATTTCTGCAGAAATTTGTGGGACTCTGGTTATTTTGTTTGCTTGCTCCAGAGGTCTCTGTTGATGCATTTTCACCTGGACTCTAAGCAAAATGCAAACTGAAGTCGCAACTGATTCTTGTCACTGAGGGCACAGGTGCCAGCGGGTGCTCTGCTCTCACTGTCTTCGTTGGGAAGAGAGTAATAGTGTGGGTATTGTACATACAGCCCACAGTGATAGAAACAAAGGGAGACAGGCTGCATGAATGCTCCTTGTGGGTTATTTTACCCTGGCATCTATGAAATCCTGGCTAAACCATGAAAATCTGGAGCTCTGTCTGGGCTGGGTGGGAGAAGTGGTGCACTCTGTCCATTACACCTTTACATCTCGTCTCCAATGGGCCAAGCTCAGACATACCTGCCAGCTGATGATTTTCTTTGAGTTTGTACCCACTGCCACAGTGGATCAATTTTGGAAAAGACAACAGAAGAGAAGCAGCTCCATTAGGCGAGAAGTGCATCTCCTGGCAAGAAGAGCTGATTCCTAGACATATCAGCTACTGAACTTCACAGCTGAGATGTTACAAGTTATTTAAACTTTCTCCTCCTAAAGGATTACTTTAGGCTCAATCCAGCCAAGGGTGAGAGCAATGCTTACCAGGGTATCAAGAAATGAGAAGCCCTGTAGTGTATCAATCCTGGATTTCTCCATCATCTGCTCTTTTGAGAAAATCTCAACTCTTATTAAAAATATTTAGATGGTACCCAAACACCTAAATTTCACAAGATTATTAATGTGAAGTGACCAGGACAGAGGAATCAGGGTCCAGCTTCTAATATAAAAGTTAAAGGATATAGTGGCAAAAACCCTTTCTTCTTTAACCCAGGTTTGACAGTATCGCTGCATCTGTAGAACGCTTCAAAGGAAACTTTTATCATTCCCTACCAGGAAAGGCCCGCTTGAGTACTGAGGTATTTCTTTTATTATTTAGTTTACTTTATTGCAAAAAATAAGCCTCCTACAGACTGTCAGGTTATAGGTGTAAGTTGTATCACAGCTCTCACATCAGCTATTGCGCACAGGTTACGTACTGCTTGACCTAAAGGAAAAAAGGGAGAGGATTCTCCAATTATGAGCATTTTTCCTAAGGCCTTTAGTCATGTTTCCATCTCTATTAAAGAAACCAGCTTTAAAAATGCAGTAATGTGGGCTTTCTGTGTTGCCTGACTAAGGCTGAACACCTAAATAGCGAGCTAATACACAATGCTAATCATCCAGTCAGGCCAGTTTTGCTAACTTTTCCAAAAGGTAGTGCTCTTAAGGGCAACTCATAACTGTCACGAGTGGCTAATACACATTTGAGCAGGTTCAGACAATGTCTTTAGCCGAAGATTTGGTTTGATCTGTTTTCTTTAGTTTGAGAGGAAAGCCATATATAAGCTCACACTTCTACTGCATCTTTTCCTGGAAATATGTTGCTAAATATTTGTTAACAAAAGATGGAAATGTGCTTACCCTAATGAAAGAAGTAGTGTAAAGCTGGTTCCTTGGGGGGAAAGGGAGATTCTTCACTTAGACAGCAGGCCCGATATTTGTAAGACAGTATCCGGTCAGTAGTGATTGCATAGTTCAGTGCTCACCATCAACAGCCACCTCGACCTATTTAGAAAAAGTATTTACCTCTCTTAATCCAATAACTAAGAGACAGAAGTCCACCTTTTAGTTGTCAGTAAGCAGCTCTTTCATTGAAGAATATGAGAGGTAGAACTTACCCTCTCATGCCTACTGAAACACTGAAGTTACTCCAGATACATTGCAGCCTCACAAGTATCTGCATTCTCTCTCACAAGTACCTACAAGATTTTTTAAACCAGTAACATGCCATCTTGCAGAATGCTTTGTTCACACTCAAACAGCTTAGTCCCAAGTCCTTTCTGCCTCTGAGATTTATGTAATTGTTCAGCCTGGTACAAGATGTTTGGGCTCATCAAAGGCTGGCTCCTGGGAGGCTAGGAGCACTCCTTTCCTAAAGACTTACAGAGCATAAAATAGTTGTGGAATCAGCCTGTCTGTTATGTAGTGTGGGATGTAGCACTGTCCTCCCCATTTGGCAGGTGAGGGGGCTGACACATTGTATACTAACACCAACATTTGCAAATATTTCCCTAAACATAAACACTATTTTCTTATTTTGACATTTAAAGGAAAAAATGTAGTCTCTTTCAGCTCTGATCTTCCCCTGAAGTTAATGGCAGCTACAGATACTGAGCAAATATATAAAATTTGTGTTGTTGATCTAACTTCTAATGGATTTAGGTGCCTTTCTGAAGAAAGGTTTCCAGCTGTAGCTCCAAGGGGAGGATCTGTGAGCATGAGTGGGTAACTGTGGCAGAAAGATAAGTGATTCTCCTCTTTCCACTCTATGATAATTTATTGATACTCACATTGAACATCAAAAAGCTACACTAGTGGCTCTTGGTACCATCTAGCGCCAGATCTAGGATTCTGAAACTTGACATGTCCAAAGTGACACCGGTTCTTCATCAGTTGTTCTGCTTTCTTTATAGACATTCCTTAGGACAGAGACATTAATTATGTCCATGCATAGCCATTAGTCCTTTACAAGATTTTTCCCTCTCTTTCAGTGCAGGGGACTATCTGTGCTCAGATAGTGAGTAGCTTCTCAACATTTCGTTGTTCTTCACTGATGAGAAGGTGAGCAAGCTTTCTTTGCTAAGCATCACTCAAATTTAAAAAAAAAATTTATTTTATAATGAGCCATGGGGACACTATTAGCCCAACACAGGTGTATATAAAACCAAGCCAGAGAGAAGTGTTGAACCATTAACCATGGGTCCTCAGTTTGGCCAAGCTACCTAGTTTACACAACATTATAATATTATTTAGAGGTCATACATAAAATCACAGCTATGTTACTTCAGTACTCTATATGACCGCCCAAAGCTGAAAACCAAGACTAATATTTGAAGCTGATGAAAGACAGTCTTCTGCTTTCTCTCAATCCCCCTCTTCATTTACTACATGATTTACATTTACCAAACAAACCTGATTCATTCCTAAAACAAGTTCATCCTGTTCTTGAATAGAAAAGTAGCCCATGGGAAAATGGTGTTTAAACGCTGTCTTCACATGTCTACACAAAGGAACTAAATGAGGTTATGCTTTTTAAGAGTTCATGTTTGCAAATGGTGCATGTTAATACTGTTCCCGTGGGCAGAATTTGCCATCTCATCAAAGCTGAAGCACAGCCTGGGGTTCGCACCCAGCAGCAGAGCGGTGACAACCTTGCGGTGGCTGCTTGTGGCTTGGGCTATGCCAAGTCATTGCACGGTCCTTGCAGTGGCTGAGTGGCAGTAAGAGATTCTCAACAATGCTTCAGGGTGGTGGGATGCTTTCCCAGTGAGTTTACAGCATGCACTGGGGCCACTGGCTCACTTGGGAAGGAATGATGTCTGTGTCAGATGTGTCTTCTTCCCCACCTACAACTTCCCTGCTCAGGGGAGAGGGTCCTGGTCACCATGCCCAGTACATGTACCCCCTTGGCAGGCACATTGCAGGCCTGATCCCCATCATAATTTAAGGATGTATTTCAGCACTTGCTAAGAAAGCTGTCAGATGAATTTTTTTAAGTGACAAAAGGAAATGTTTTATTTTACCTTTTAAAATTTGAGATGCGTTGAACTGTTAGGAAATCACAGCCCACAGAATTTTAAAAAAATTCAAGTAGCTGCAAGCAAAGTCTCACAGCAGGAGATGCTGTAAACCTTTAAGGCAATACCCAGCTAGCAGTCTTTAGTAGCACATGTTTGGGTAGACCACCAGCCAAATTCAGAAGTACAGGAAAGCACCTCTGCTATTCTTACTTATGTTGAGTGGGATATTTCTTGCAATTCTAAACCACTGTCAAGTAGTCTGTCTTGTTGAAATACTAGATGCATACATTATCCCCTGACATTTATTATGACTGTGTGCTATTTAGATGAAAGATAAGTTATTCATCTGGGAATCACTTGACAATATAAAAGATGTTATTTTGTGCTTTTGTTGCCATTACAATTAGTCAAATGAGAGGCAATCACTTTTTTTCTTATTCTATAGTTCACCTGAGAAATCTGGCAACTTTGTTTGCTAAGCAGTGCTAATTTCAATATTCTGTCCCATTATAAAGTCAGTTTTCATCAGTCTAACAAAGAGGGTTGTCCTGGTTTTGGCAGGGATAGAGTTAATTTTTTTTTCTGGTAGCTGGTGTAGTGCCGTGTTTTGGATTTAGGATGAGAATAATGGTGATAAAACACTGTCTAATGTCCACAAATATCCATAAAATGTCCACAAAATGTCTATTGAGTTCACTCAGCCCATGCTCTTGTGCTCCATCTACCACTGAGGACAGGAGAAGTGGTGTGATGCATGGAGTCACAGGGCACCAAAGCCAGCTCATGTTGGGTCACTGCTGCACTTGCACAGATTCTTATAAATTTTATTCTCCATTGGTTCAGGTGGTCCCTGCTATAGCAATCCCTATAATGTGCAAATCCTGGGTTGCAGCAATTTAAAGGTATTTCCATTACCATCTTGGACTTATCCACTGACTGCAGTCCCTTAGGGGTGTATCTGCTCCAAGTGGAGCCTTATCTGTGAGCCACAGCCTCTCCAGGACTATACCTGCTGTGGCATAGTCACAGCCACAGTTGCTTTGAGGAAGTACCCCTGTTCCAGTGTGGCCTTCTCCACGGGTCAGAGTGCCTTCAGAGATATACCTGCTTCAGCGTGGCCTTGGCCATGGTCACAGTTACTTCAGTCACTTCAGAAATAAACCTGCCCTGTCGCGGGCTCAGCCATGGCCACACTCTGGTGTACCTTCTCCAGTGTGGACTTATCCTTGTCTCATAGTACCTCCAGAGGAATACCTGCTGTGGCACAGATGTAACCACGGCCACAGATGCTTCAGAGTGTCCTGCCCTCACATGGACTCATCCACAGGTTATTGCCCCTTTGATTCAAGTTCTCACTGGAGTTCCAGCCTGTCCAGTCCAACAATACAGAAGCAATAGCGATGCCCTGGCCATCTGCCAGCCCTGGCACATGGCCACTGCTGTTATCAAAATGTTCCCAGGCACAGCAGAGCACGATGATAAGCAGTACAGCACTCCAGCAAGCACTGAAAGCAACATACAGCCACTAACGAGCACTAGTCTCTATGATACTGTAAAGCAAGCAAACCCCATGGCAAGCACATTACCCTGCCAATTAATAACTAATCAACAATAACATCTATAAAATCAATCTAGCACATTCCAGTCAAATCTGTTGTTATCTTGAACATGTCAAGCCCCCACGTTGGGCACCAAAAAGGACTGTTGGGGTTTAGACTCAGCTGGCCATAAAGCACCACACAGCCACTTGCTCACTTTCCACCCCCGGCAGGATGGAGGAGAGAATCGGAAGAGTCAAAGTGAAAAAAAACATGGGCTGAGATAAAGGCAGATTAATAGGCAAAGCAAAAGCCATGCACACAAGCAAAGCAAAACCAGCAATTCATTCCCCACTGCCCATGGGCAGGCAGGTGTTCAGCCATCCCCAGGAAAGCAGGGCTCCATCACATGTAACCGTTACATGGGAAGACAAATGACACTATTCCAAACACTGCCATCCCCTGTCTTTCCTCTTCCTCAAGTCCCTTATAAGCTCAGCATCACGTCACGTGGTATAGAATATCCCTCTGGTCAGTTGGGGTCAGCTGTCCCAGCTGTGTCCCCTCCCAGCTTCTTGTGTACCCCCAGCCTCCTCGCAGGTGGGGTGGGGTGAGAAGCAGAAAAAGCTTTAGCTCTGTGTAAGCACTGCTCAGCACAACAAAAAACACATCTACATAACAAATACATCTCTATATTATCAACACTGTTTCCAACACAAATCCAAAACACAGCCCCATACTAGCTACTGTGAAGGAAATTAACAATCTCTGCTGAAAGGAGGACACACAGCAATGTTTTCAGTTGTTGTCAGGCAGTCAAGGACTTTTCAGGTTCTCACACTGCATTTGGGTGCGGGGAGCCCCCAAAACGTTGGGAGGGTACACAGCCAGGACAGGTGAACCAACCTGACCAAAAAGATATTGCATACCGTACAGCATCATGTTCTGTTTATAACTGGGGGTTGGGCTGAGAGGCTGGGCAGCTGGGGTCTTGTGCAACATCAAGTTCAGGAGGTGAGGAATTGTGTTGTTCATTACTTATTTATTATTATTACCATCATCAACATCTTCATTTCTTTTTGTTTGTCCCATTAAACTGTTTTTATCTCAATCCATGAGTTTTTCTCATTTTCACACTTCCAATTCTCTCCCCCATCCTGCCAGGGGAGAGTGAGTGATCGGCTGCATGGGGCTTAGTTGCTAGAAAGGGCTAAACCACAGCAAGTATTCTGCAGTATATTTTAATAGTGTCACATGGTCAGACATAATATGCAAGACACAAAATGAATCAGAATCATAGACTGGTTTGGGTTGGAAGGGACCTCAAAGCCTAACTAGTTCCAACCCCCTGCCATGGGCAGGGACACCCTCCACCAGGCCAGGTTGCCCAAAGCCCCATGAAACCTGGCCCTGAGCACTGTCAGGGGAGAAGCAGCCACAGCTTCTCTGGGCAGCTTGTGCAAGGCCCTCACCACCCTTAGAGTGAAGAATTTCTTACTAATACGTGATCTAAATCTCCCCTCCTTTAGCTTAAGACCATTACACCTTGTCCTATCACTACAAGGCCCTTGTAACCAGTGCCTCTCTAGCTTTCCTTCAGGTACTGGAAGGCCACTATAAGGTCTCTGAGCCTTCTTTTCTCCAGGCTAAACAACCCCAACTGTCTCAGCCGGTCTTCATAAGAGAGGTGCTTCAGCCCACTGATCATTTTTATGGCACTCCTCTGGACTTACTCCAACAGGTCCATATCCTTCTTATGCTGGGGGCCCCAGAGCTGAATACAGGCGGGATCTCATTAGAGTGGAGTAAAGGGGNGCGGGATCTCATTAGAGTGGAGTAAAGGGGGAGAA
>VZTU01008192.1:10634-39751 GCA_013400835.1 Zapornia atra
CTTTCCCCCCCCCCCCCCCCCCCCCTCCAGTAACATGGTGATAGCAAAGGGTTCTCATCTCAGTTGAGCTAAAATTGAAATCCAAGCTAATAAAACCCCAGAAAATGGATCAGACTATTTTTACTATTCAGTAACAATGTACTGGTAAATAAAAAGTTAAATCCCTAGAAATGAAGTAATGGATATGATTTAGGCTGTGTAAAAATATCTGGTATAAAGTAACAGTTAAGGAAACTAATTGAATTCCCACATGCATAAAATGGGGGACAAACTACTCGCTGGGCTAGATTGAAGAAATCTGTGTTTAAAGCACATAGGGGTGATGTAGGAGTTGGGTGGCTTGTTTGGTCAGTGTCACCTGCATGATCCTGCTGCAGCTGATCTTGAATGTTTGGTGTAATTTACATCCCTTTTACTAGTTCCTTTCTTGAAGATGGTCAGAACAAATGAAAGCTTATTGGTTGTAAGAGGGAAACTGTTAAAAATCATTATGAGACCTGGGACATCTCCCTGAGGCGCATGAAGACTCCTCAGTGGTGGAGAGGGGGACTTGTCCTCTCTGAGTAAGTGGAAGAGGTAGAAAATAACTTGATTTTACAGGATACAGGAGCAAGAATGAGCTTTTGTCAGTGAGCAGAAAGAGTAGAAGACAAGCCTGCTTGTGTAGGTTGGAAGGTATATCCAGTGAGGAGACGTTACTCAGCTGTCACAACACCTGGGATTTACACACAGTGCAAATGACAGTTGTAGTTCTCAGAGTGAGTTGGCAAAAAGTCTGTTTGTTAGAAAAGAATCATCACTTTACTTGTAAACTAAGCAAATTTAGTTTAGGCATCATAAGTGAAAAACAATAATTACAGAACCCCACAATGCCAGGGTTTTTTTCAGTCACTGTTCATAGTAAACTGCTTTAAAAAAAAGGAAACTTTTTTTCCCAAGCTGTGAACAGCTTTTTCATGCTTCCACTGCAAAAATTCCCTGCCAATTTATCAAACCCTGGGGAAGAAACAGAGACAGAACTGTACTAATATCACAGTGAACTCTGATTGTAGCATGGTAAAAAAAGGGCATTGTTTGTTTTTAATTGCTTAGATCAATGATCGAATGCTCTTAGGAAGTAGAAGGAAGGGCTCCTCGAAGGAGGCTTCTCATGGTTGTACAGCATGTGGGCTGTGGTCCTAGAGGTGTGTTTTCTGTAAGCTGTTTCCAGCATCACTTGGGATGGTAACTTTAGGGCTGTAAAGGTAGGGATGAATTTTAAATTAAAAATAAACGCCCTCATGAATTTCAGTTCACCATACGTGCAACTCCCCCAACTGTATGCATTCATAATTTTACAGTATTTTCTTTTGAGGTATCACATGGTCCTCAGACAGTGAATTATGTGTCCAGCAGTGAGAGCCTGCATCTGCTTATGCTCACCTCAGGATGGGACCACTGGCAGGAATCCCTGTGGGGCTCCCACCTTTACCTAGCAGACAGTCTGATTTAAAAAATGCTATATGTAATCTCAGCACCTCTTTCTTCTTTGAGAAGCAGTATATTTTGCACGTATCTCTTTAAAAATATGAGCAAGAGTATTCATGGGATTTGAGATTTTATTGGTGAATATTTTGTTTAATAGCTTTTTTCTCTGTGTGTGTTTGCAAGTACATTCGTATTGCTTCATGTGAAATACACAGATGGGCTTTTTGTAATGGCAGTTCTGCACTGATATGGAAACGATTGCAGGTTTTTTTAGCTAACAACAGAAAACATTAGCCCACGTTGCCAGGGAATTATATTTCTACTTTTTAGACTCAGTACTACTCAGAACTACTGCTTTTCTGTGAAGCTGCTGCTATGAAATAGACTCCCAGAACTTATTTCCCAGAAACTATAAACTCATTCAGGGCAATGAAAGATCTTGCTTTTTTAACCTTTCAGAAAGTCACTCAGTTGAGCAGTCAGGCTGTATTATTCTATATCTTGTCTAACATGAGGAAACAGTCCCAAAAGAAAGGTATCCCAAATTAACGCCACACTTCGTTAAATAGAGACATTCTTGGTTTTCACCAAGCTAATTCGATCCAGTTCAGTTAACTCATTTTTTTTTTGTCCTGGGATCACAAAAGACAGCCGTGAATGAGGCGAGTTCATCATGGGTTTGACACATCAGTGTGAAACTAAAAGGCAGGCTGTGAGGGAGGGTTCTTGCCTTTAGCTTTTTAGACAATACCCAGTGAAAGAGGCCCCTCATTCAAAACTGGTCTCCAGCAAACGAGGCAGACCGCTGCGGATCACTGTTACAAACAGGTATAATGGGAATTAGCCAGAATTTCACTCATCAGGCACCTCTTGATTTCTAGTTGTGACTGTTGGTGTAATCCAATCTTCATCTAATATCCTCAGTCCAGCAGATGGTTTGTGGGACTTCTGTATGAGCAAAAGACTTGCCTGCTTTGGAAATGGAAAATAATGTACAGAATTTAAAAAAAAAAATCTGATGTAAAAAGTAATTGTAATGTAAAAAATATTTTTTACAGAAAAAAAAAAAAAATTATGGCTTATAAACACAGATGACAGAGTGATGGACAGTTACAAAACACATGTTCCTTTCTTTAAGCTACCTTTAAAATAATAAAAAACCATAAAAATCTTGTTCTGTTAACAAGCATCAGGTTTGACAGCCAGTATGTGTAATCTAACTGAATCGTTAAGTCTTTGACATGAAAGAATAATGTCACATGTGATGCTACCAAGTAAATAGTATTTGTTAGCCATAGCCAAAGTGAACACATTTTCAGATCTTTCTCTCCAAACCTGCTATGGCAAGTGCATAAGAGCAGAGCAGCACAGATTTTTAAAGATATTTACGAATAATTCCATCAACCTGAGAGACCAGTGGACCATTTCTTAGGCCTGACACTTCGACAATGGCTGCATTTAGTGACAGCTGCACTTTTGCAGTTGAGGAAGAAAAAATTATCAAGATAAGAAAATCATGAATTAGCTTTGCTTTGTGGATACATAGGATAATTGCTGGGTTTGTAAAATCATAAATTATTTTCTCAGTTTTAACAAATGATGTTTACAGAAGATAGCTTTTCAGCTCTGACTCAACCTGGTGATCTCACTGGAATTTCTAAAAGACCTTTTTTTCCTCTAGAAGCTGCCACAATAGCTGGGAATGCACATTAGTCTGTGAGGTATTGTTGTTCCATACTGATCTCATCCCAGGGACCTCTTTCCAGAATATTTAATTTAAAGTATCTCTTTTTGCTTAGAAGCTTGAGGGTAAGTGTAGAGATAAGATTGAGGGAAGTCCAACCTGTACTATCCATTCTTGCATTTTTAATTACTCATTCAAATTTTATAATGAAAAGAATATGAAAACTACAAAAAATAGTGAATATATGAAAATTTCCATTAACTTTGAATATTTGCTTATTTTTCAGAAGTTCAACAAACCAAAAAAGTAAATCAGATTAAATATTTTATAGCTGTATAGCATTCTGGTAGGTGTGTTGGTCAGATGAATATGCACTGCTAACTAATATTTGGGATTTTGTTTTTTTCTCCCCCCCAGTTTTAATATGAATCCTTCTGGCATTGGAGACCTCAGGAAAACAATGGTGAGTTACAAAGTGTTACAGAGAGGCATCAGTGAATGCCAACTAGTTGGTGGTGTGGTGGATGCAATAGAAGATACTGTTCTTGTTTAAGGAAATGTAGGGGGGGGATCTTTTGACAAATCTAGGAAATCGATACAAATTAGGAAATTAAGAATAGATGATGTAGAGAAGAAGGGAAAAATTAAATCTTTGCACAGAAAATCAAAAGGAATCCATTGCTTTTTCCTTTCAGATGACTCAAGTGATTTTCAGGTGAGGAACTTTGCAGTAGGCAGTGACCTATTAGTTGACCTAAGAGGAATGTCCTGTCGCTGTAGTCAGAGACTTGAGGACAGTCAGTTTAGGTGGTCAGTTAAAATGGAAGTAATAACCTGAGACATGACAGGATTAATAACACAAATGATTAATGAACACTCTCCCATAAAACACTAAAATCAGAAATGCTGGCAGTTATTATTTAAAATACTCTTTTGACTCTAAAAGCACCTACAATAAATTGTCTACCAAAAAATTTCCTATGCAGTGTCTTTGAAGGAAAATGTGGTCTTATAGAATTTGTTCTGTGACTAGATGAAATCTCTAAAAGTGGGTTTGTTTTCAATCTTTAAAATATATAGAAAACAATTTTCACAAGCAAATATGACTTTGTACTGTTTGTTTTCTGCCAGTTTATGTAAATGACTTGTAATAGCATTTGATGTTATTGTAAATGCCCGAGTTTTTATAATGTAAGTAACTGGTGGGAGATGTCAGAGTATATGAAGGCTGCCTTTGATCAGATAGTAAACTGAATTCTACCAGGCGGTTACTTAATCTCTGACAAAAAACGACATCAAAAAAATTGATTTAACTTAGCAGCTATTGTCTGTAAAGTCACCATAATTACAGTTTCTATGTGCTTGCAAATGCACTACTGCAAATCATGCAATTTATTGCTGGTAAAAGCATCGGTTTAATTCTTTTAAGAAACAAGATGTGAATTGTTTTATTTAAAGGATTTAAAGGTGATAAAAGAAATCCTTGATGATTTTTTTTTTTTTCTTTCTCTTTTGGAATACCAGCTATCCTAAATGTCAGTTGTAGGATTATGAGGTGGTGCTCATTTAATACAAAATACAAATTAGGAGGAGAAGAAACTATATCTCAGCCATGGTTTTGAATGAAACCATTTGAATTCTTTTATATTTTTTTTTAATACGCAAGATTGCTTTCTAAGGTGTTTGAAGTAATTTATTATTAGGTTCTGCAATAATAGCCCTCACCAAGTTATTATATTTCTTCCTTGTGCATCACATTTAGTAATTATGTTTGTATGTCTTCTACTCTGGTGCCAACACCTGTCTCGGAAAGCAGTGTTTAAATGGGAGCAGTAGCCAGTTGAAAGGGCAGCGTGAGCTCTTTAAGGCCTAATTAAGAACTGAAAGGAAGATGAAGTAAGCAGGACAAAAGATGTGAAAGTAGCTTCGATGATATTCCCAGAGCAGAATTCCTCATTAGAACAATAAAGAGATGATCAGAGATTGCCAGGCCTTCACGTTATCAAGCTCTGTTTCCTCTGGCTGCCAGTGTGTACCCAAGTAGTGTTTTGGAGCTGAGACAGTCAGTCTTTCCGTAGCTTATTATTTAGGTTCTTTTTTTCCTTAATAATTCATTGTAACGTTAATTTTTTGTAATAAAGTTTTAGTAGCTATTTTTAGAAAGATATAATTGTTCCTTATACATTTCAGCATCACTTATTTGCTCAAAATCAACATATAAAACCTTAATATAATTTTATCTAATTAATGTGATAGGCTATTTCTTCCCCCGCCCCGAGCTATATAGAGCACGGGTATGGCAAAACATTTTTAAAGCATATATATTACACACAATTTCCCAGTAAATTTTATATAATAATTAAAGTCAGTATTGCATCTTAATTCCCGTTCCTTTGCCAAAATAGAAAATTAGGAAAACCCTGTGTCTTCGACGTGGAAGTGTTAATGATGTCTTTTCCAACATGTACAAAAATTTA
Source organism: Zapornia atra (assembly GCA_013400835.1). Classification (NCBI taxonomy): domain Eukaryota; kingdom Metazoa; phylum Chordata; class Aves; order Gruiformes; family Rallidae; genus Zapornia; species Zapornia atra. The sequence continues at coordinate 16,263 of VZTU01008192.1, forward strand.
GTCCCATAAAGAGAGCATTTTACTTCTACTTGTAGAAAATGTGCTAAAAGTATAATGACCACAAAGTGAAGTTACTATCTCTTCTATACTCATTGGAAATCAACTACTAACCTATAATAAAGTAGGATTTATTGATCACTTACAATATTGTAACTTGATAATATAGTTTAAAATACTGAATACACATACATAAACATAACATTAAATATCTCAAATGTAGTGAGTAACTCTTAAAGGCACACATTTTCAAGATGTACTATTAGAACATAATTGATGGAGAGAGGCTGATTGATCTGTCGTACTTCAGCCTATTTGCAGTGCCCTATCACGTTTAATTGGGTTTATTTGAAAACTTTAGCCACCTGTATATTTTAATGATTCAGCATATGCCAGTGTGCAAATCTGGAGCTGTATAGAAAGAAAAGGAAGGAAAAGGAACAAAGCATCGAAGAGAAATGAGTATGACTTTATTATGTGGTGTGCTCCCTAGCTGTGCGAGCTGTATCATTTTTAATGATATTTCTGCTGTAAACAAAAGCTCTCTTGTGTACTTCTCCTGCCCTCTAAGAGTTGCAGGATTTGAGGGGTTAGATTATTTTACTTACTTAGATGTTCTGTATCTTTTAAATGCCTCCATTCTGATCCCAATATGATTCACTGCTTTGCATATCTAAGAGCGCTAATACTTTTATAAACCAACTCTCACAACCTTTTCCTTAGTTATACATTTCTAAATATTTCATAACCTGGTTAGCTAAGGTCACAGCTAATTCTTCATGACACAGAAGATGATGTTCAAGTTTGTAGTGTTTTGGTCATATGTTGCCCTTTGTTAAAGGGACTAATTTGTGCATCTCTTAGTCCCTGCACTTATGGAGTCATCTGAAGTCATGACAGAAACAATTCCTACTGCTTAAATCTGGGCCCCTCCTGCTTTAAAGCAAGTGAGCAAACAAGATCTTTTAGTAGTCCATATTTCTGTCTTAGAGATACAGACTTTTTTCACCTGGAATGTAAAATTGACAGTTTTACTATATGATTCAGAGACCAAGGCCTGGAGAACCACTGATGGCTAAAAATAGAATATGAAAGACAGCGATGGCTGATGTCATTTAAAGCTAAGTAAATGTTTTGCTATGATGTGCTCAAAAGGCAGGTACTCAAGAAAGGTACAGTAGGACTTGAATCTCAGAGCTTTCTCTTGGCCTATAATTAAGGTTAGCACATAGTTGGTTTCCCAGAATGGACCTGATAACTGTTCTTGTGGTTACTGCTCCTGTGGCCATGTACTATGTGTACAGCTCTCTGAGATGACAGCGTGGGAAATGTGTTTTAAACTGAGCAGCTTATTCCCAGTCATCTGCTCCAGTGTTGGAGGGAAAAGCTCTAGAGCACATGGAGGTATGTCATCTATGAGACATTGCTTCTGTCAAGAGGCAGTTGTAAGAAACATGAAAAGCCATAAACCACCAATTTGTTCAGAACACTGATCTATTTAATAAAATCTGGTGTTTTTTAAAATTTCTCTGTAGGAAGGAAATCCTTTCGACGCCACCGCAGGATACCGTAACCTTACTTACGAAGAGGTTTTGCAGGAGCTGGTGAAACATAAAGAGCAACTTAAGAAGAAGGACACTCATATTCGTGAGCTTGAGGATTACATTGATAATCTGCTTGTAAGAGTGATGGAAGAAACACCTAGTATTCTCAGAGTGCCATATGAACCTTCTCGAAAAGCTGGCAAATTTTCCAAAAGTTAAGATAGTCAAAACGTGGTGGTACTTATACTGAATATGTTAGTGGAAGGAAACCACTCTTTAACATTAATGACTTCATTGCTTTTCTCCTAAGAAATTGCATAAATCAGGGGAGGACAGGACTATGACATGAGTTTTTTCATTTCTTTTTTACTCCAAACACAAGCAGGGACTGCCAAAAGTAATATTCTGTTAGATTACCTAAATAACCTTTTTTTTTTTTTCCTTTTTGAAAACACTTTCAGGTACAGAATATTCATGGTAGAGTAAATAATACACATTAAATATGTCCATGCAGTTTATATAGTAGCTTAGTATTCACTATGTGGCACTTTAGGCTGGGAAGCCTGTGCTCTTATGAATGTTTTCTTGAACGATTATTGGTATTATGCAAATATATCAATTCTGATATTGCAGCATGCCATCAAGACTGCTGTTTTCAAGCCAGTTCAGTACACTTTACTAAACCTAAGTGTGTTTTATTGCAATGGAATGTAGTTTGTTCTACACATGCTAGAGGAAAACAGTGATGCACAGTCTTTGCAGAGTAAATGCTGTATTCTATATAATGTGCTTTTTGTAAAACGATGTAAAAAATACCGTGCCATTTCAGTAGTGGCATGTGCTGGAACCAGTTATTTTACATGTAAATGCTGAGTTTTGTGTATAATGATTGAACTTTGATAGTGAGCTCATTACATGAGGTTGTTTTGATGTTCTTTTTGTATTAAGTTATTGCATGCCTCTTTATTTTGAACGGTGTTAACAGAGTCAGAGGTAGAACTGGGGCAAAGTATGGAATAATTATATGAATACTTCAGTCAAATTCTGCTACAGTGAAAGTGTAGGAGAAATGAACAGACTGACTTAAATAGGCATGGTAATTCAGAAAATACAGAACTGACTCAATTTAAGGTTGAGTTTTACAGGATATATACGTGTCTTAGGTTTTTTAAATCTTATACAACAAAGTATATTCCTTTAGAGAAGTAGGCTATATTGCTTAAACACATAGAGAGTACTTAGAAAGGCTTCTCATTGAAAAAATAATCTTTATTCCTTATAAGCACTTCTAAAAGTTGGTTTTCATTGAGGCAAATTAAAGAAGAATGTAGTAAATGTCTTCCTGATCACTTAATAATTGTAAGATGACATAAGAAAAAGCTATTTGTTATTCGATAAATTGACAAAATAGAGTGATGAATGTATAATAGGAAAATATTGTAGGAGAAGAATCCTCACAATATTAACATAAATAGATTTCAATTTTAATTTCCTTCATAAAACTCTCAGTTGGATTGTCTGTTGCTGTGAAACAGTAGGATGATGTTAAAAAGGAACATTTTAGATTTGGATTTAAGAAAACTGACTGTCTTCTCTTTCTCCTTTTCTTTTTCTGCACCTGAACTTTTTTTTTCTTAGAGCACCATGTAATGGCTCTTACCAAGGAGGGGAAAAAAGTTTGAAATTAAATTCTCTTTTCATTGTTGTTTAAGATTTCATTTTTTATAACTACAAAAATAGGTAATACCTTGAGTAATTATGGTCTGGAAAAGTTGCAAAAGTTCTGAATGCTCTTGATGACATTAGTATTGTATGACAGCACAGAATTATTCTTGTCAGAAAAAAATACTTCTTTGTACAGTTGTTCTCAGATTTAATTTACTTATTTTTTGCTTTTTCTCCTTAACTGTGGCTTTTTCTTCCTTCTTTCTTTTCATTTTTATTTTCTTCTATTTTTTTAGCAACTACCTCCCATGCCCCTAACACAGTGTCCCTTACATGTATGCAGTCTGCCTATTTCCAACCCACTGTTGGGATCCCTTAGCGTAGGTCGTTGTGCCTGGATGGAGCTGGAGTGACTCAAGCCCGACGTAATCGTGGTGCTCTGCATTTAATGTTTGGAGCACAGAAGTGGGCCCACTCCATCAGGGACTCTCTCCACAACCTAAGGATCTATCAAGTTTGGTACCTCATAAACCACGTGAATGTTCCTTTGACCCACTTAAGATCTAGATGACTGTAAATTTGTTGTAATATATTTGAAGTGCCAAAGGTTATGTGCAAAGTTACGGTACATTTACTGTTGGATGTTAAGTTTTGCACTCAATTAGATTTTAATTTCCTAATTACACCAAGATGTATTTCAGTTATTCAGTATTTCCATAAAAGTTCTTAAACATTTTCAAATGTTTGGCTGAAGCAAGTGGTTTTCTCATGTTGTTAATGGGGAAGTGTTGTGCAATTGTTTTGAATTCCAGAGTCATTTTCAAACTAACTGGTTTGAGACCATCTGTAGCATCTCCACTGATTGAATCATACACACCAATGGGGTTTAACAAGTAAACTAACCAGAGAATACGCGCCAATGACTCTTTCACTTGCAAGCCAACTTATAATTATTAAAATGAAACTTGACTATATTTAGCACCTCTGAAATCACTTCTTTTAGAATGTAAATGTAGAATATCAAACTGCATAATTGACTAAAAGCAGATCATTTGACATATTTGCATACCACGAACGATAAGCAGATTAAAGGTAGCGAAAAGATCAATTTTTGTGCATTAGTGAGGAAATTTAGTGAAGCTTTGAATGTGCTATCTAGTCTTTATCTGATCTGTAAGTGAATAAAAGCACCTTTTGTTTCTAAGAGTGTATCAAGAGAGGGGAGAACGACAAATGCCGTTTGGGAAAAGGTAAAGTTACTGCTAGAGGCAGAATGGGACATTTACAACTATGAAAATATTTTTCTAGACTTCCTGTAGCTAAAGATAGAGGCTTCTTTTGGAACAGTTCTGGAAGGATTACCTGCATGTCATTTTCTGCTTAGAAAATTCTAACATCTTTCAATATTTTGATATTATTTTTGAAAAGCATCTTCACACCACATGTATTTTGCTGAACCATACAGCTCTCAAATGAAAACATTCCATACAGTGTAATTTATATGTTGAAAACAAAGAAAGTGCTGTTTCTCCCATAGGATAAAATCGTAAATGTTCTTGCAGATCGTTTCAAAACCATAATAATTTGCCACTCATGGTCAGTCTTTCTTGCCCTTTAAAATGTTGGGATGAAAATTGGGACATCTCCACATTAATTTTGAGTTTTTTCTCTCAAAAATTAACATTAAAGTTCATCCATGGGCACACTATACTTTGAAATTATCCTGTGAAACACCTCTGCTCATAGCCGTGTGCTTTACTTTAAAGAACCAATACTATGGCCATACTTTAAAGTTGTAAGTAACAAGTTGAAGCTTTCTGCCATTCAAGAAGGATGTTTAGTATTTATATATGTTACTTCTTGCTGCTGTATTTTACGTTTAGCTTGGTTTTCCACCTACTAATGAATGTAGCATTCTCCCTAGATTGTACATAACTACATTTATTGCTGTTGGCTCTGTATCAAGAACTATTTGTAATTTTCCAGCTGTGAAAATGTTGCCTTGCGTTAAGAAAGGTTTCATGATTTGGGGACCTAATGAAACTTGTGCTCGTTAGGTACTAGTCTGCATTTCTGTACAGGATGCCCTTTCTTAGATGCATCTTAAACAGAATGTGTCTTAAATATATTTACTGCTGCACTGGAGGTTTATTTACACTTCCAGCTTTAAAGAAAAGTTACTGTCCTATATGAAGTATGTAAAGCTCATGCTTTTTTGCTCCTTTTGTATCCATTACTGTTGTAGATATGATAGAGGCGTTAGCTGTGGGCTTTTAAAATGGTGATATTTAAAGCATGTTGACTAACTTCCTCTCTTTGAAGTCCATGGTGAAGGATTATAGTGCTGCTGAGTTGATGATGCTAGATTTAAGGGTCTGTCAGCACTTTCGGTTTGAAACCCTATTTTCAGGGATTTATGACTTATAAATGTAGATACAGTCACTGGAAGTATTTAATATGCAATAGGTAGCACTTTAATCTGTTTATGAAGGGGTTTTGCGATTTGTTTCTGTTGAAAAAGTCATGTTCTCCTAAAATGTGGTGGGCATTTGCTTTATCTTTTCATCGTTTGTACACTGAAGAAGCCACTGTACGTTACAAATGGTAGAGCCATTCCTATTCATCTTAGAAGCTTCCAGATGTCTTGTATTACAGTGTACTATAAAAAGCTGAAGATCCAGGTTATATAGGAAGTCTGTAAAAGATACGAACATTACTTATAACTTAAGGGTTGATTTTTGTCTCGTGCAATCAATGGTAATTTGTCTACACTTAAGAATGGTACAGAATCACAACTATATGCACATGTGGGAACTATAAACTTAGACTGCATGAAAAACTATTTTTGTTTTATTATTGCAACTTCGACTCCTTTAATTTTATTAAAAAGTTATCTTAATACTTTAATTTCTGTTCATTAAATGAAATATTGCATGTCTAACACTAATAAAGCACCACGATGCACTACCGTATTTCTGGAATTGTGATATTCATCTGTGTTAATGCAAAGGATGTAAATCCTAAGCTCTGCTTAAGTCTGTGTTTGTAAGAGCCATGCTGCTGAGACTCAGCCCAGAGAGAGCTGTCTCCTTAAGGACAGCTCTAAATGAATATCCCAGCTGTTCGCTGGGTACCCGGTGAGGGAAATCTCTTCAGTAGTGTCCAAAATAGAATTAGTGAAAAAAAAACCTGGCATGTTCTCAATTACACTAATACGTATTTCTTTATTATTATTATTATATTTTTATTTTAATATGACATCTGCAGTCCCTTTACATACGCTGTTCCTCTGATTCTGTGGTCAGGTAAATACTCCCAAGAGATCTGTGGCGTTGCAGGGCAGAGCTGCATTTAGCATGTGCACAAACACTGCCAATTTTGATATGGAAAACATGGTGCTTATTTCTTTTCAAGTCTGACAGAATAAAAACCAGCCAGAATGACAAAAATCGGAGCCTTCTCCCCCACCTCCCTGCCCTATAGGTATTTTTTTCAGTGTTCCCCACAGCTTTTCAACACAGTTTTTCTCAGGAAAAAAAAAAAATCATAGAATCATAGGGGTTGGGAGGAACCTCAAGAGATTATCAGGTCCAACCCCCCTGCCAAAGCAGGCTCCCTAGCTCATTGCACAGATAGGCGTCAAATAATGCTTTTGCCTTGTCTTATTTTCCTCTTCCTTGAGGGAGCAAGACAGTGAAGTCTGTCCCCTGACAATAGTACGTTTTCGGGGTGTTAGAGATATGAAAAGTGGTCCTGGCTCAGGAGAACAACATTGTGAGTCATTCACCCAGTTACTTGGAGCCTGGAATTTCATTGGGATGCAATTCCTTTCCTTGCAGTTAACTTGCTCCGTGCCTAAGTCCTTTGCCGTACAACTGTGGATTTAAGAGGTTTAGAAAGGGTTCTCCTCTTCCAGGTACCCATGAAATGTTGTGGCTACAGAAGCGGTAGTTGATTTTTGGGATGTATTTCTACTTACACATGCTTTGCTACGCAGGTCTCCATCAGCTTTCACCCCACGTCTCACTGACTCTGCAACTCTCCTGATGGGTGAGTAGATGAAGAATGAAGGCAGAGGAGGAAGGCAGGTTTCTGAAAGCACCATGGTGCATTTTAAATACCAGTTTCCATCTGTAATTCACATCTGGTAATTAATCTCAGCTCCTCTGCCCATTTGAAAATAGAGCCAGTGCAATTTCCCTACCTCAGAGGCATAATGTTTGTTAGTTGATACCAACCGTAATTCTGTTGACACTGTTAAGAGCCCAGCTTGATTAAATAGCTTCCAGTTTCCCCAGCATGAAGTTGTTTTTTTGAGTTTTCATTATTTAACATCTCAACGTCCTAATAAAGGGTTTCAAGGATATTTTAAATATATTCAAGCAGTGAAAGATCGATCAAAAAATTTTAGATGTAATCATTAAGGACAAATCTTTCCCCAGTTACATTTATTAGAGTTAATTCTTTATGAACCCATACAGAGTTAAAATCAGGATTTCATTTCCATATTTTGTTTAATTTGTTTTTATGAGTGTGCTGTACAAGCTCTGGCTGCAGCTCACTCGTCCTTTTGTGTAACCCTGAGCAAGACCAGCTAGTCTGCATTACTAAATTAAATGCTGGATTCTTTTGTTGGATTATTTTGTATCGGTGCTGTTTTAGGAGAGAGAGGAATAAGACTATCTGCTGAAGGAAGCTGTTTTCTCTGTACTGCTTTACTGGCTAATGATGACAGCAGGTTACCATGCCAAGTACAGCCCAGTTTGAAAATGGTGCAGTGTTGCCTGTGTAATATTTATATAAATCAGTACATTCAATGCTGGAAGCCAGTGGCTATTACATGGAGATTATCACAGTGTATTTACAATGTCTTTTTACAACATTTAGCAACATAGGTCAGTCTTTGATAAACAGATGGTATTTAGGGCAGAAAAAGTACCACCATGGCTAAACACCAACATGTTTGTACTCTTAAAGTGAGCAGCTTATAAAGGTTTTGGGGATATGAAGCATTTAAATGAAGCCAAATACTACAAAGTAGAAAAGCTGCTTGGATGGTCTCTTGCTTCAGCCTTAACTGGATCTGCTGCGTGACATAGAGGGAAGGAGTAAAAGTAACACTGTGGAGATCCCAGTGCTGGCATCCAAGTAGAAAACCCACCAACAAAAAGTTAACAGGACTGAGATTCAGATTTTAAGGGGTCTGTTTGCCCAGCATGTACCAGGTTCTTTTTGTAACAGGAAAAGTTAACACAGCATCCTTCACTAGCAGGATCAGTATCCAGGTGAAAAAAAGGGAGTTTAACAGTGTCCCTCTGACACTAGTATTAACTTCAGGGATTGAAAATGAGCCACTTTTCCCAGGGAAGTTAGGAACTGTCTGAGGAAATTCAGTGTACGCAGCACGTGGCTGGCCAGATTGCCTCTGGTGTTACTTGAAGTAGGTGTCTGGCTCCAGGGCTCGGAGGGGTCTAACAAATAAACCACCAAAATGTGTCATATCACCTCCTTCTCTAAATGATTCATTCGGGTGATGAATGTCTCCTTCTCCGATAACTTGCTGCTTACATTATGAATTCCTTGAAAATTGACTCCCTGGGACATCTTTACAGGAGACATCAAGGGTTTCCATTTAAATTTAATGAATATTATGTAGTTTGCCAAGGACTTCTACAATGCATTAAGAAAATCTGCCTCTCTGAGGCCAGAGCATTGTCAAAATAACGGCAGCTTGATGGCATCCCTTACACGCAGCTGCTGATTCTCCAGAAATGAGTATTTTCTGTTTCCCAATAAAATGTTTTCCCCATTAAAGCAGCTCATTTCATTAACTTTGTAATTAACAGTTTAAATATGCTTATATTTTGAGCAAAACGCAAGATGTCAGGGTTTGAGAGAGAAGTCTTGCCTGGTGCATAGCAATTGCATTTGGATAAGCATTTTTCAATACGCTATTTTTAGGGCTGGTTTACGTCCTGTTTTAAACTAAATCATTAAATGTGCCTAGGAAGAAACAATGTGCTCATGCAATTTATAGTTTTAATTAATTTATGGATACATTCTCTGATACTTTACAGTTATGGTTCAAAAGCAATCACAATTACGTACTTCATGTTGTAAGGTAATGCTGTGAGAGCCCAAAAATACAGAGAGCCAATGTAACTGATACACTCTCTTCAGTAGTGTAGAAGTTCAAAATGAGCTCTGGGAGAATTAAAATTTCCCTAAAAAAAATTTGTACAGACCTTTGTGTTGAACAGCAGTGCAGCCAGACTCAGGGGCATAGCCTCAAGCACTCCTTTGATCCAACAGGCTAGCCTCAAATTTGCTATTACTTCTTTATAACTGGAGGACAAGAGACCAGGAACTGGTTTACAGCAGGTGCTGGGTACCACTCTTATGGGCCAAGGGAAAAAGATGCTTGGTGAGATTCAGTTTTGACATTTTTGTGTGTGTGTGTGAATTACATTGAGTGTGAGCCTTTGTGTTTCCAGCATCAGACATAGAAAACTTCCTATTTCCTGTATTTTCATGTTTAAAAAACTTGTATGAATAACGTTACTATTAAGGGATAGATTATTGTTTGTCTACAACACGTGTAACAGTTCCCTTGATGAACGTTACTGCTGATGGAGACCCTCTTCTAATTGGCCTGCTCATAATCTACACACAGACTGCTGTGAAGCAGTGTGAATGTTGAGAGAGTAAAGGAAAGGATCCTCCAACAGCAGCAGGAGGAAATAAAATAATCCTAATTAAAAGCAAAAGTATTTTGTGATCTGACAAGTTTCAGTTGGTGGATACTGAAATGTATTTTGGGGGGGAAAGTATTATAGCTGTCCAGTATAATTGCTCTGGGAAAAACCTCATCCTTCAGGTTTCATGGTACAAAGTAGTTCTTTATAAACCAAATACTAAGTAAAGAACTTCTGCTTAACCTTTGTTTTCAGAGAGCTGAAGCAGCATTTTATTGCTGGTGTTGATCATGGCAGAGTTATATTTATTATTCTTTTATCTGTTTCAGGATTTTCTGTGTAGTTTTCAGTTCTGAACATTTCACCACTGTCTATTTAGAGCATTAGTTAAAACTTGTTCCAGTTCTCTTCATTCTTACGCACGCTGATGTGCTAAACTACTCCAGAAACCAGCTCAGCTCTCACCATATTTGGAGGCTGTTCCTCTTCTTTGCTCTTGGACTGTTTTGGATGGGGACTTAACATCTAAAGTAACAAATGAAATATGTGACAAGAGCTGACTGCCAAAACTGGGATCAAAGGAAGTTTCTGAAGGGCTCGTTGGAAAACTCTTGCAACTTTTGAAGGGTGACTTGACTTGAAGCTACAGGCTAAATAGAGCGAAATATGGTGAAATAAACCTCAAGGTGGGAACAGAGTTCTTGGGATGGGGGTGGGGGGCTGTCCCTAAAAGTAAAGGGAAACAAATAAGCAGTTGAATTTCCAAATCCATATCACTCAGGATGGCGTGGTTAGGGTTTTCTTCATCTGCAAGCCTACGAAGCTTGGTGGTTCCTATTTAGGCTTGCTACACACAAGTGTTAGCAAAAGAGCATTCAAAAGAAAAGGTAGCATTTGTTGCTCTTGTCCTGTGAGACATCATCAGCTTGTCTGAAAAGTTGCCAACTTTGGAGATGGTTTCAGTTAAATACATTCAGCGTTTTTCTCATCTAATGTCAAAAGATGAGAACATTCAGCTTCATTCATTTCAGCCAGTTCATCTGAATAAAGAGGAAACTGCATTTTTCCCTGTATCCACCTAAGAAACACGTAGACTTGCAGCTGCTGTAACAGTGAGTAGAGAGCTATACTTTGTGGTTGAATATGTGTGTCTAAAATAAGCTAGCATTGAAGAAAAGAAAGTTCTTTGTGGAAAACCTAACCAGAAGCCCTTCCATAATCAATCACAGTATCAAAGTCACAATATTTTAAGGTGTTCAGAAATAAAGAAGTAGGAGAGAAACATTTTGGTCATGATGGTCCTTAGCAATTGAGAGTATAAAGTGGCCTGTTAATTTTAGAAGGAGAGGAAGACACTTTTTAGGTGGTGACTGCAGTGGAAATGGAAGAAATGCTAATGTGTAAGGTAGCTGTAGAAGTGAACAGCGTCTCACTCAGAATATAAAAGGCTGAAGAATGAGTTTGGTGAGTTTGCCTGTGGTAGGCATGAGAAGCTATAACTGGTTCCTTACAGGAGGCGATAACTGGCTAGCTACAGTAAGCATCACACTTCAGGAGTGTGCTAGATGCTGTGAACACAAATAGCAACATTTCTCAGATTTTTCCTAGTACCTGGGAGAAAGCACACAATTTTTTTCCCCAAAAAAAATAATTTGCTTGAATTAAAAGCCTCTGATTTTATTCAGCCATTCATTTATGTATGTATTTATTTATTTATTGCCCAAAGGACAATTAACAGATATACAAAATGCTGCATCTTTCATGGCTTTATATGATTCCTCCTTTGACTTGTCTTTAAAAGGAAAGTTAATGGATTTTAGTATGACAAAAGGCTAATGGAGTCAATGCTTTGTTCAAAGGCTGGCATGTAAATAAGGAGGGCTGCAGTTATATAAAGGGGAGATATTAGGCTAGTAGAGTTAATTTTACAAAGTCTCTCAGTGCAGTGGTGGTCTGGCTACAGCACTTGTTGCTGTGACCTGGGAAGCATCCTTCCCTAAATAAATCCCCATCCAAAGTAGCTGTCGTTCTAGCTTGGGAAGAGTTGCTGGCATGACACTGGCCAGTTGGAATACCCCCTCACTGAAATAATCCCAAACACAGAGTGATGCTGTTTCAGGAGTGTTTTAGAAGGCAGTGCTGTCTCTCTAGAGCAATTAAAAAGACACTGAGGGATAAGATTATCACTTCCTATAAATTTTCCAGGATTTCATCTCTTTCTCATTGCTAACCTAGGAGTGGTCCTTGCACAGCTGAGTCAGTGCCTCAAAACCTTTGAGCAGGTTGGTTGCAGCCCTTGTTGCTTGCACAGTAGCAGATCTCAGCCTGTTGTTTGGATTGTTGTTATCCCTTCGCTGCGGTACCCGATGGAAGCACCGCATATGCTATCAGACTGTGTATCTCAACTGCTGGATATTAATTATTTAGACCATTGGAAAACACAACCTCCTCCTCTTCCCACAGGTATAAAATGTGTTTATTTTAGATGTGGCCCTGGAGTTTACACTGTCTGTGGCTGCCTGTGAGAGGGGCTGGCAGCGTGTCTGCTGAAATAACCTGAATCTCTTGTTCTCAGACCGTGTCTCTTGAGCAGCAAAACTCAGGAGACTCACCCTTGTTTAAAACTTCTCATATTTATGTTTGTGGAGGGTTTTTTATGGTCTCTAGACATTAGAGTAGAAAGGTGTGGAATTCTCAATCAGTGTAATTTTTAATTTATTTATTTTTTGCTTCGACATTAATGCCAAAATTTGGCATTATACAAGGTCAAAATTATCTTAAATGGCCACTAAATTTCAACATTAGCAGTTATTCCCACTTTGCAGTGGTTTTGATCTCTATTTTAGATCCAGGGCAGTGGACCCTTACGAACCCTGTTTTCAAAGCAGCTATTAGTTGTGCTGGCATAGAGGAAAATTTAGGCCTGAATATAAATCTTAGTCCCTAGGAAGGAAATATTTTGGCTTGACTCATGGTAAAGTTACAGAAAACATAATGTCTTCATAGCCCAGGATTTTTGTGAGATGGCAGTAGCATCGGCCTGTTTCTTTCTGAGACCTTTTCTCCCTCTAGCACACAGCTAAGCAGTTGAAGGCATTGATTTACACAGCTTCAGTGCTGAACATAAGCTTTTTTAATTGTTGAAATCCTCTCTCACATTTTAGTGCACCTTTACTTTCAATTTGGCTTCAGATCAGTCCGGAGCATGGACTCTGGCAACTTATATAAAATTCATTGAAGAATAATAAAAGAAATACTATAGTGCCTGAGCACGTTCTATTTTCTCTACTAATATAATTGCTCATTGAACGTATTTTCCAGAAACACTTCTGTATATTTAAGTATGTATCTGAATAACCACACTTTTAAATTCAGGAGTCAAGTAGCTACTTTGTATGCCGTGCTTATCTTAAATGGAGTTTGATTTAAAACATTTATCTCCCCCAGTATCATCTCCCATGTCAAAGCACATTTAAATCGTGCTCTGTTCCTAATATCCCTTGTGCTTAAAATGGTATCTGAGTACTGAAAAGTTTGAGGAGCACTCTGTTATGTGCTTGCTCTGTAGTTATGAGCTGCTCTGTCATTGTTTTGAGTATGACTGAAGCTGAGAAGGAGAAGCTGTGGCAAAGTAAACTTTTAAAAATTAAAGCCAAGGGCAGACTCTAGGGTTGGCAACACTAGAAGACTGCAATTTAAGATGCGCCCAATTATGCAAAATCATGTGTTGAGTTACAGCCTCGAGTCTCCATTGGGATCTGTGAGGCTGCCTAGGTAAAAATATGAGAGGAATTTCAGGAGGGATTTCTTTTCTTTCTCCCTTAATCTTGACAGGGAGTGATGCGATTCTGGAAGCTCTCATCTCATCATTTTTAGATCAGTAACTCCAAAGGAAAGCCCTTACTCCAGGAACATGTAGTAGGTGCATCACTTCAGTAAAGGCAGCACAACCAGGATGAAAGGTGGAGACTCAGAGGCATTTGGCACCTTGTTGTGTTTTATTGATGTGCAGAAGTAGAAGACTTGATCAACACCTCTGAATCTAGAAATAAATCAGTCAAGGGACAGCAAGTGATCCATTAAGGCAGAGCAGATTTTACTGATATTATTAATTTTTAAACAAAAAACTTTTTTCCTAAGATCTTAACTTATCCTTAGTTTAGCATTTCCTTCAGACTATTGGAAAGCACAAGTACGTCATGGTGCCAAACAGTGGCTCCCAGAAAGGCTGGAATGAAGAGGTCAGGCTCAGTTTACTTGGATGATTTATGCAGAAGGTAGGATAATTAATTTGTAAAAAAAAAAAAACCCACCTACATTACTTCTTTTTTTCTGGGTGAAAACATCATGTGATAGGCTTTTAAAGTACTTATCCCCAAGCCAAAACACTGCTGAGATATTTTGTAGTCTTCCTACTTCAGAAAACATCAAACCTTACCACCATTACAGTTTCCTGACTTCTGTGAGCATCCGAGGTATATGGTTTCATAATTGTGATCACTTGTATGAAATCATTCTTAATAAGAGAAACAGACAGATTATGTTCAATAAAAACAGGAACACAGTTCTGAATATGTTTAAACAAGTTTTTGTATTGACAAACAAAACTACTGGGTATTTTTTTCTATCATACAGACATAAAAAAGTCATCAGTACTTACTAAAGAATTTATACAGTGCTCAGGGCAAGTTACAGCTGGATCCTCTCACAAACCTCAATCTTTTCTAATAAATGACTCATAAAACTATTGTGGCTATGAAGCTTTTCAGAAAATGTATATAATTAAAGGGGATCTTCACCATTTCAACAAATGTTAAGTTATTGTAAATATCTGCCTGTAATAGGAGGGGAAAAAAAATCACACGTTGGTTTTGCAAAACATTTCTTTCAAGCAGCCCAGAAATTGAGTTTCTGAACTGACAAATTTACTACAGTCATTGTACAAATGCTTTTGACTGAGTGATGCTTCCTACTAGGCACGGCTAAGGCACCTGGAAGGAGAGTCTTCTGCATCTCTTTGTGTAATTAGCTGAGTGTATGGGAATTTGCTGTCCAATTAAATCTGTAACAGTTCTACTGAGCCAAACTGCCTTTTATTTTCTTCTGCAAGGAAAGCATATGTATTTGTAAATATTACTCAAATTCCACTGAGTCATTGACAAAGGAAGTAAATTCTAAACCCTAACTACTTCCGTCACCTCCCCAGGACTTGCTCTCATCCTTTGATGTTGTTTAGCCCCAGAGACGTCTCTCCTGCCTTCCACAGCTTGCAGGTGAAATCCTGTTTTAAGGTCTTCATCCCATCAGTAGCTTTTCCTTCCCCTCCAGGATCTGCCACGTCAAGTTCACTTACCTCTGCTACCTGCTCAGCTGTGTGGAGTCAGGAGACTGTCTGACAAGGCATTAGGAAAAGCCACCACTGAGAAGACAGTGACACAGCCTTAGAGAGAAAAGGTTGAATTTAAACCCCTATCTTCTTCATGTCCACTCTGGTAGAAACAGTCTGCAATAAGGCCATTAGCAAGTCTAACCAAGAAGGCTGGATTATTTCTTCATGACTAAAGCACTAGTGGGAAAGAAAATCCCAGTCAATTCTTAAAATACCTCATGACTCACTGGGATGGGACCTCTCTTTACACCAAGTGCTATAGGGACATTTTTATCTTAGAATAGCTCAGGTTGGAAGGGATCTTGGGTTGGATCATCTAGTTCAGCTACAGAATCACAGAATCACAGAATTATCAAGGTTGGAAAAGACCTAAAAGATCATCCAGTCCAACCATTCACCTATTACTACTAGCTCCCACTAAACCATGTCCCTCAATACAACATCTAGTCTTTGAGCTTCCCAGCTCTTCGGGCAACAACAGCGTTCCAGGATACCTGTAGTAATTGAATAGTCTCCTCACAGGATTGTAACCAACTCTCATGCTTTTGGATCTTGAAGAACTGAACTGGCTAACATCATTTAACACGTAAAAACACCCTGCTCCTTGCATTTCATTATTCTTCTATGTTGTCCCATTCATAGGACAATAGCCACATTTGTGAGTAATGGGTATGGGATTAGGTCATCTTCTAGTCCCCCGAATGGTCGTAACATGATTAATTCAAACTGACATTGCAGCACTCCCAGAGATGTGCAGAGCTAAGTAGTGTCTCTCTGCTGGCATTAAGAGTGAATACTACGTCTCAGAAGCCAAGAGCAACCGTCTGTAAGAACTAATATGGACCATAAAAACAGGTAATATTAAAGCTTATGGGGTATATTCTGATAAAACAGAAATATTCAAGCTATATTAGCAGCAAAATTATTACTGGAGCAATAAAAACAACCACAAGCTTTATAAAAAAATTAATACAATACTGTATGATTATGTATTCTCCAAGGGTCATGTTAGAAAGCACCAGCTTGGAAAAAATATAAAACTGTATCTAAAGACACTGTCATATAGAGTTCCCATTGACAATTTGGGAGAATAAAAATTAGCAATCATTTTGAGCCTATGAGCAGATCTAGATAATGGAATATTCAGTCAACTGACTTATCTACCAATACTAGAGAGATAAAAATGATAATGAGCTAGAACTTGGCCAAAAAAATTAAGTAAACTGTGGTGAGGTTACCATTAAAAGGGTATTTACCCAAAAGTCTGAGGAGGTGAAGGGAGTTGGGCTGACAGAAATGAGATTGCATCTGTTTGAGCAAAAGTGAAACAGTAAATTCAGGAACCAAGCCGAACAATTATATTCTGGTATCCCATAAAGCTCTGGATATAATGTAAGGGATGCTTTCCCTCACCTGGGAAACATCATAGTCATCGAAAATTTATATCAAAATAATATTACTGAACTTTTATGAACAAACCTACAAACTTGCTGTACCAAATAGTCACAAAGTCCCTCCAGCACAGTTAAGGTATGGCAGAAAATGAGGTTAAGGAGGTTCTGCAACAGGAGCAGAAGATAAATCAAGATCTTTGGATGCTGAGAGGACCAAGTTCTCTCTAGCTCAATCTTCTAGTAAGAAGGGAGATGTGCTATCGCGCCCCACAGTAAAACCTAGAAAGATCAAGCAGTTCAGAGATAATGTGCCTTTTCTGACTCTGCAGCTTTCAGTGCAGAGTCAGAGGTGCAGGTTAGGAGGCACCTCTCTCTGTGCATGGTCTTTTTTTTAACCTAAAGATCAACAAATACCTACCATAAAGTTGGACCAAAGCTACAGGACACCAAGAAAAAAATGTTTCTATGAGCCAAACTGAGCTGATTTAAACCAAATTGGCAAAATTTAAATAGCATTATTAACCAAGCAAAACACCTCTAAGGCTGATATAACTTTGCTTTAAGTTTGCTTACATGTAGGGCACACTATATCTTGTATCTATTATTTAGGCACTCGATCTTTGTTTATATTTGCATTTCTCATGGGTTGGATAAGGATTGTATCCTCATTGGTGTAGAAATTATAATACCAGTGGAGGAAAAAAAATCTAGGAATTAATCTCGTTGATGCTACTGAAATAAATTACCCTAAGTAGGCTAGATATGTAAGAGAACAATATAAATTCATCTAAATTCAATTATTAAACAAAGGGAATATTGTATTTAATTAGAAAATTGAATCCGTTTACTTACATTCACTCATCCTTCTTAATTTTAGAGATGATAGATCTCGTCCTCTTAAACAGACAGAAAGAAGAGAATAACCTCTCTTCCATTTTCCAATTCCTGTTTGATTTTCTTCAGCTGTGGATAAACTAATTACTAATCAGAACTAGTGGAATAAACTAAAAAAAAAAATTATTTTTATACAATAGAAAAGGATAGTTTTGTCAAAACCTGGCTTAAGGCTCCAACAAACTTTCTTCAAAACGTAGGGAACATTTGTATGAATGTTTCTTAAATTTAATAGTTGAATAGATTATATTAAGGTTATAATGAACAAAAACTATTGTGAATTTATTGAAATTCAATTATTTTCCAAATATTTTTAAAATTTAAAAATACATACTAGTTAGTCACCCCTATTTATAGTGGGTAAGGAAAAAACAAAACTAAGAATATGAAACTTCAGGTAGCTAATCCAGCTGTTGGAGACTTCCTTAACTGTCAGGCTCCAGTGCAATCTCTGCTCAAGCTGAAGCCAGAAGATCGAGCACAACTAAAAGAAAATGAGGAGAGATGGAGGGGACACAAACTGTGCTCTGATTTCTATGTAAGCAAAAGTCACAGTTCCTTTAGTAATGAAAATAAATAAAAAGCATTTCATCTTGGTTTAAAAGAGTGTAATTCAGCCACAGTACTCATGATGCTCATAAAACAGAAATTATTTTTAATCCTTGCATTTTATCACACATTTATCATGACTTAACCCCTCCGAATTCCCCTAAAGTAAGCTGATACGGGCTTAGGCTGTAACTTCTAGCTCATGTTTGAAATCCCAAGTCACTGGGCTGAAGCACAACTCGTGGCTCAGAAAGGCACAGTATTATCACACAAAGAAAGTGAAACAGAGAGAAAGGAGCACATCTCCTTTTGAAATGGACCTTGTTATTTGGGTTTGCTGGACTTGTGTTTTTTTTCTAAGGGAGACTTGGGGTACTTAATGTATAATAATTTTAAAAAAATTGAGGATTTATTATGATACTTCAAAATACCAGAAAGGCTTATGCAAACCAGAGTTCAAATTGCAATGTGTCTAGTTCCTTGGAGCTGTTTAAGTGAGAAAGAAGTTTTACAGCCTAGGTTTTTATGAAGCGTATTATCCCAAATGGGTCAATCTGAAAATCACCATAGTAGGAGCTTGTTATATTTGGCTGGGATCTGCAATTGTTAGGAGTCAGTCCAAAATTCAGTGAAGTCATGGATTTTCATCAAGTCAGTATAGATTAATACGGTCTAGATCTGTCACACTTCAGCTAACAATGACCTTTCTTTACATGTATGTGCATTCCCTTTCTGAATTCGATTACCAAGATATCTGTTTCTTAAGCCTTACAAAGTACTTTTCTTGGGAAAAATACCTTGCCTGTCAATTTTTCAACCAGCGATTGTAAGTCATGGTAAATCCTGCAAACTACAGTGAGACTAATCCTGGGAGAGAAAGACCTGTGCATGTATCAAGAGCACAGGTATCCAATTTTTCCAAAGAAATGCAGGTATATTTAAGTATTTAAATCATACATGAATACCAAAAAAATGTGCACCAATAAGTTTAGGGAATTTCTTTGCAATACTTTTTTTGGGCTGATTTCCACCCAAATTTATCATCACATGCAAAATTACTGCAGTTAAGAAAATTGCTGTTTGATATGTAAAGGGGTGAATTGTTCTTCTGAAAGTAAGATATTATAAGGTTTGGCAGTTGTTTTATATTAGGGTTTATGAGCTGTGAATGTTCTACAATGTTCTCCCGCACCTAATAGGCTTGAACTGTTGATACATCTCTGAATGAATCTTGTAAATGGTGGTCCCATGGGTGCACTCTGACTCTGAAACCTTTGTTACAGCAAATGGAATAAAGGTTTTGATAATCAAGGAACATATATGCTCACTGCAGCATGAAAATTACACCATTTCTGTTTCTCTAGATTCACTTCAAAAATACTTGATCGGCGCCACACACTTTGTATCCAGTTACAGAGTCTTGTTGCATTCACTGGCATATGTGGAAAAGCTTTTCCCCAGACACTTCAGATTATTCACTGGTGCAAGTGAGTCTAAGGACAGTAGTGAAATACTTAAGTTGGCATTTTGACTGACTGGGCCAAACTAATGTGTAGACTCCACTGAGCCAGATCCTCTTCTGTATTTAAGATGCTTATGTAGTTCCTTTCAAGAATGGACATGATACTGGCCTTTTAAAATTTTATCTTAATGAAGGGAAAGCGAGACAAGAGTAGGATAAAGAGCAATCAGTGATTAGAAGGCTTGGCCAAGCAATAAGAATTCCAGGTTCTCTGCATTTCTGAGCAAATGTATTAAGGTCCAAGCCATCTGCTTGCTAGGAAGATGCTCTTGCCACTGGCTGTAAAAGCTTTGGGCACAAGAACACTCCACCTGCGTAGCTAAAGCTTTGCCAGCACTGCAGAAAGCACACACAATGTGGGGCTAGGAAAGGAAGGAGGCAGAATCTCAGTTCTCTTAGTAATGATTGCATATTGTGCCTTAAAGATACAAGACCCACTGATGAAAGTTCAGTGATAAAGACGTTGCCGTTCATGTTTAGGCATACTATTAGAGCTATGGGCTGAATGCTCAGAGGATATGTATTGCTGGGCTGTAAGCACTGAGGAAGTTGAAAAGTAGTTGAAAGTGTAGGTGCATATGTGACTTGAGGATTTGGACTTCTGTACCTGAGTGCCTACTTCTTATTCTTATCTTACATTTAGTTCCTGCATCCTTTGGCATGTGATGGCTGTGGTGATTCGCCACAAATCATGCAGAAAGATAGAATGGAGAAGGAACCTGAAGCAAACCAACCCATCCTTCAGGCTAGGGATGTAATCAGAAAATCATCCTCTGTCCCTGCTGTTCTAGATGA
This sequence comes from Zapornia atra, assembly GCA_013400835.1. Classification (NCBI taxonomy): domain Eukaryota; kingdom Metazoa; phylum Chordata; class Aves; order Gruiformes; family Rallidae; genus Zapornia; species Zapornia atra. The sequence continues at coordinate 36,707 of VZTU01008192.1, forward strand.
TCCCTATGAAAAGGATCAGATTTGTTTGTCAGTTATGCTCTCCATGGCTGATCCTGGGGGGTGGACAATGGAGAAGGCTAAAAAGGCTTAATTAGGACCCGCTGGTGTGACCAAACAGCTAGTTACACAAAGTAGTAAAGACACTTAAGGCAGTGTCCTACAGAGCAGGAAAGCCTGTTGGGACACTGAAAACTATCCAGGAGTGGTTACATCCATGTGGACTGGCAGAAGCCCAAAAAAACCCACAATGGAGATGTGCTCCATGACCTTAATTACCTGTCTCAGGAGTCATGCTCTCCTGGCAAGATAAAGCCTCTGGTTACAGGTCACAAGCTTTTCCTTTTCCTTTAAAACCTCTCCTTCATTTGTCCACCAGCACCAACTGTGGGTCTGTGCTTCCACCTCAGCTGCTGATGCACTAGGGTCAGTTCTTCTCACTGGGATGTTGTAAAATAATTAGTTAACAAGAATGAAACATACCAGATGCAAGACCATTGAGGGCCTATAAAAGTCTCTAAGAAATGAGCCTTTAAAGCTTGTCTCCTCTTGCTAATTGAGAGGGGGCAGGGAGAGAGCAAGAGGTATAGTTTCAGCTCCTAATGTGAGCACAGTACATCCTGGGGGAAAAAATTAGATGTGAATAATAAGGCAACACTAATTCTGTTATTTCTCAGTTTTGGAACATTTGACTTTATCAAGTTATGTTGCTAACATCTCTTAATCTCTAATTTGATATAATTTAAAGATAAGGCTATTTTCTCCAGGCACTGGGAGAAGCTATGAACTCGCTCTAATGCAGGTGAGTAGGTTTACACCTTTGGAGAATCACTTTGGAGAGTAAGGGACTTTATTAACGAATTTAAGAGTGATGATGCTGTTCATTGGTGTCCAACAGACAGCGAGGTGTCAGCAAGGCTCTCATGATATATGCTCTGGATCAGCCTGTTCTTACAGTTTAGAGACATGAGCTGGCACGTATTTATCTGCCTCAGGGGCTTTGTCTTCGTGGAGCTCACCTCAAACCTACGGGTGCTGCTCCTGGGAGATTCTTCCTGCGCAGGGCGAAGGTGCAGCACCCAGTCGTGCTCTGCTGCATTCCAGGAGTGCTGCTGGAGCCCAAAATAGAAACTCCTAACAACCAAAGGTGAGAACTTTGTTTTGTAAATCAAAGAAAAGTGTTAGTTACTAAGCTGGAGGAGGCCACGGGATAATAGTTGTTTAGCAGTAGGTCTATCCTGGAGCGTAAAAATTTTTAAAAAAATAAATATATATACACAGAGTTCATAGAGTGTGGATTGTAAATTTCCATGTTTTAGATCAAATTCTGTTCTTAACATCAAGAAATTCTGTGCAAGCCCAAGCAACACCGACAAAAGCAGTATTGCTCTGTAGTTCCTCCGATTGAAGGGGTCATAATTTGCCCCCAATTACATTTAGGTAAGCATGGATCTAAACTAAATCCTTGGAGCTGACCCTTCTTGGGTTTGTAAAAAATTCAGATGGGCTCTGCCTTTAAATGTGGCACCCAGCTCCCATCTCACACTTTAACTGCAGCAAATGCACCTTTTGAGTTTACCTGTGCATTTGCAGCTGGAGAACTTCAGAAGATAAAAAGTTAATACGATATAAATTTAGGGCCGACATGCTTGCTCTGTGAAGGCAGGTTAATCAGCCTCTTAACATCCTGTATTTCCCCTGGCAAGTAATGACATTATGCTTCAATCACATCAACCTTTTTTTAACGCTGCCCTCAAGAAAGATTTGGAAAAGATAAACATTTCCCGTAACATTTTTTCCCCCCCTGACTTGCATCAGCTATATATGATTTATCTTTTAATGTGTTAAGGCCAGCTCAGTACTCCCTGCCCAAGATAATCTCTCATTGACTCCAACGAGAGATTTTCTCATGGCAAGAACATTAAACAGAATACTTATTTTATTTTATTGTATATTATTTTAATTTTTTATTTTTTATTTTTATTTTATTTTTTATTTTCTTTTTTAAATTTTTTTTAATTTAATTTTATTTTTTATGTGCCTCCTACAAATTTTTGGATTCGGTATCACCCTCTTAATTTTCATTTCTGTCTCAATGATGCAGGGGAGTTAAGTTATTGGGATATAGTTTCTACACTATTGTTTCAGCCCCGCTTTAACACCTGCCATGGATGATAAATAGAGAGCCTGGCTACTGGTGTAAATTACAGAAGTGCAAGTATTACGTTAGTCTTTATAAAACATTGCCAACCACAAATTACTTAATGGTACCAAAGTTAATAGAACATTAAGGGTATTATTGTGGCTAGTGAGGAACGTACAATTCAATGTGGGGCAGGTGTTTGCATCGCAGGTGTGTAATATGCCATGCATTAGTATGTTATGAAATGTGATTGTTCCTCCTATGCTTTATATCTAACTTTATTTATTATCATGGTCTTTGTGCACAGTCACTGAGCTGAGTCATTTTTGGATGGCAGGATTGCTGTTATTGATGATTTTCTTATTCACAGAATCACAGAATCACAGAATCACAGAATTTTAGGGGTTGGAAGGGACCTCAAGAGATCATCGGGTCCAAACCCCCTGCCAAAGCAGGCTTCCTATCTCATATTACATAGATAGGCATCCAGACGAGACTTGAATATCTCCAGAGAAGGAGACTCCACCACCTCCCTGGGCAGCCTATTCCACTGCTCTGTCACCCTCACCGTGAAAAAGTTCTTCCGCATGTTGTTGCCGAACTTCCTATGCTCCAGCTTACAGCCATTGCCCCTAGTCCTGTCCCCATAGACCACTGAAAAGGGGCTGGCCAATTCCCCCTGCATCCCATGTCTAAGATACTTACAAACACTAATTAGGTCCCCCCTAAGTCTTCTTTTTTCCAGGCTGAACAGTCCCAGCTCACTCAGCCTGTCCTCATAGGGGAGATGTTCCAGACCCCTAATCAACTTTGTGGCCCTTCTCTGGACTCTCTCCAGGAGATCCCTGTCTTTTTTATACCAGGGAGCCCAGAACTGGACACAGTACTCCAGGTGGGGCCTGACC